>JAUUDW010624805.1:0-11538 GCA_032361385.1 Panulirus guttatus
AGACCAATCAGACTGATGACTAAGACCAGTCAGTGTCATGGCTAAGACCAGTCAGTGTCATGACTATGGCCAGTTAGTGTAACGACCAAGACCAATCAGTGTCATGATAATGACCAATCAACGTCATGACTAAGGCCAGGCATTATCATGACGAAGACCAGTCAGTTTCAGAACTAAGATCAATCAGTGTTATGTCTAAAACCAATTAGTGTCATGACTATAACCAGTCAGTGTCATGAATAAGACTGGTCAGTATCATGGATAAGACCAGTCAGTTTCATGACTAGGACCAATCAGTTTTATGACGAAGACCAATCAGTGTCTTGACTAAGACCAATCAGTGTCATGACTAAGACCAGTCAGTGTCTTGACGAGGACCAGTCAGTGTCATGAGTAAGACCATTCAGAATCATGACTACGACCAGTCAGTGTCATGACTAAGGCCATTCAGTGTCATGACAAAGACCTGTCAGTGTCATTATAAAGACCAGTTAGCTCCATAAATAAGACCAGCCGGTGTCATGACTAAGGCCAGTCAGTGTCATGACTAAGACCAATCAGTGTCATGACGACGACTAGGCAGTGTCATGACTAAGACCAGCCAGTGTCATGACTGAGGCCAGAGAGTTTCATGACGACGACCAAGCAGTGTCATGACTAAGACCAGCCAGAGTCATGACTGAGGCCAGTCAGTGTCATGACGAAAACCAGGCAGTGTCTTGACTGATGTCAGACAGTGTCACGATTAAGACCAGACAGTTTCATGACGAAGACCAGTCAGTGTCATAACAAAGAGCACTCAGTGTCATGAACAAAACCAGTCAGTGTCATGAATAAGGCCAGTCAGTGTCATTACGTCAACTATTCAGTGTCATGACTAAGACCAGTCAGTGCCATGAGTAAGACCAGCCAGTGTCATGAATAAGACCAATCAACGTCATGAATAAGACCAATAAGTGTCATGACTAAGACCAGTCTGTGTTATGACTGAGACCATTCAGTGTCATGGCTGAGACCAGTTAGTGTTATGAAGACGACCAATTATTATTATGACTAAGACCAATTAGTGTCATGACTAAGACCATTCAGTTTTATGACTAAGACCAGTCAATGTCGTGACTAAGGCCAGTCAGTGTCATGACGATGACCAATCAGTATCTTGACTAAGACCAGTCAGTGGTATGACTAAAACCAATCAGTGCCATGACTAAGACAATTCAGTGTCATGAAAATAACCAGTCAGTGTCATGACTAAAACCATTCAGTATCATGACTAAGATAAGTCAATGTCATGACTAAGTGCAAGCAGTGTCATGACTAAGACCTGTCAGTGTTATGACTAAAAGCAGTCATTGTCATGACTAAGACCAGTCAATGTCATGACTAAAACCTTTTAGCATTATGACGGAGACCAGTGTTATGACTAACACTATTTGGTGTCATGACTAAGACCAGGCAGTATCATGGCTAAGACCTGTCAGGGTCATTACTAAGATCAGTCGGTGTCGTAAGTAAGACCAGTCAAAGTCATGACTAAGACCAATCTGTGTGATGACTAAGACTAGTGTCATGATGACTGTCAGTCACTGTTATGGCTAAAACACCACTCAGTATCATAACCAACACCATTCACTTTCATGACTATCACCAAACGGTGTTATGACTAACACCAATCGGTGTCATGACTAAAACTAGTCATTGTCATGACTAAGACCAATCAATGACATGACGACGATCAGTCAATGTCATGGCTAAAACCACTCAGTATCATGACCAACATCATTCACTATCATTACGTTCTCCATAAAGTGTTATGACTAAGACCAGTCGGTGTCATGGCTGAAACCAGTGTCATGACTAAACCAATCAGTGTCATAACTAATATCAGTCAGCGTCATGACTAAGACCAGTCAGTGTCATAACGAAGGCCAGTCATTGTCATGATTAAGTCTAGTCAGTGTCATGACTAAGACCAGCCAGTTTCATGAGCAAAACCATTCAGTGTCATGACTAAGACCATTCGAAGTCATGACTAAGATTAGTCAGTGTCTTGACGAAGACCAGACAGTGTCATGATTAAGACTGGTCATTGTCATAACTAAGAACAGTCAGTTTCATGAATAAAACCAATCAGTGTCATGACTAAGACTAATCAGTGTCTTCACTAGGACCAATCAGTGTCATGACTAAGACCAGTCAGTGTCATGAAGAAGACCAGTCAGTGTCATGAATAATACCATTCAGTATCATGACTATGACCAATCAGTGTCATGACAAAGACCAATCAGTTTCATGAATTAGACCTGTCAATGTCATGACAAAGACCAGTGAGTGTCATGACGAAGACCGGGCAGTGTCATGATTAAGACCACCCAGTTTCATGACGATTACCAAACGGTGTCATGACTAAGACCAGCCAGTGTCATGACTAAGGCCAGTCAGTGTCATGATGAAAACCAGGCAGTGTCATGTCTAAGGTCAGTCAGTGTCACAACTAAGACCAGTCAGTGTCATGAAGAAGACCAGTCAGTGTCATAACGAAGACCAGTTAGTGTCATGACTATGACCAGTCAGTGCCATGACTAAGGCCAGTCAGTGTCATTACGAAGACCAGTCAGTGCCATGAGTAAGACCAGCCAGTGTCATGACTAAGACCAGTAAGTGTCATAACTAAGACCAATTAGTGTCATGAATAAGACCAATCAGTGTCATGACTAAGAACAATCAGTGTCATGACTAAGACCAATCAGTGTCATGACTAAGACCAGTCAGTGTCAACACGAAGACCAGTCAGTGTCTTGACTAAAACCATTCAGTATCATAGCTAAAACAAGTCTGTGTCATGACTACGACCAGACAGTATCATGGCTAAGGGCAGTCAGTGTCATGAAGAAGACCAGTCAGTAATGACTAGGACCAATAAGTGTCATGAGTAACACCAGTCAGTGTCATGACAAAGACCTCTCAGTGTCATGAATAAGACCATTTTGTATCATGAGTAAGACCAGTCAGTGTCTTGACTAAGACCAATCAGTTTTTGACGACGACCAATCAGTGTCATGACTAAGACCAATCAGGGTCATGAGTAAGACCTGTCAGTTTCATAACTAAGACCAGTCAATGTCATGACTAAGACCAGCCAGTGTCATGGCTTAGGCCAGTCAGTGTCGTGACGATTACCAGGCATTATTATGACAGTGTCAGAACTGAGGGTAGTCAGTGCCATGACGACGACCAATCAGTGTCACGACTACGGACAGTCAGTGCCACAACAAAGACAAGTCAATGTCATAACGAAGACTAGTCAGTGTCGTGACGAAGACCATTCAGTGTCATGAGTAAGACCATTCAGTGCCATGACTAAGATCAGTCAGTGTCATGACTAAAACCAGTCAGTCTGTCATGACGAAGACCAATCAGTGTCATGACTAAGGCTAGACAGTGTCATGACGACGATCAGTCTGTGTCTTAACGAAGACCAATCCCTGTCATGTCTATGACCATTCAATGTAACGACTAAGAACAGTCAGTGTGATGACTAAGACATGTCAGTGTCATGGCTAAGACTTGTCAGTCATGACTAAGACCAGTCAGTGTCATAACTATGGCCAGTTAGTGTCATGACGAAGACCAATCAGTGTCATGACGATGACTAATCAGTGTCATGACTAAGGCCAGGCATTATCATGACGAAGACAAGTCAGTGTCATGGTTAAGACCAGTTAGTGTTATAACGACGACCAATCACTGCCGTGACTAAGACCAACAGTGTCATGACTTAGACCAGTCAGTGTCATACTAAGACCAGTAATGCCGTGACTAAGGCCAGTCAGTGTCATAACGATGACCATTCAGTGTCATGACAGACGAATCAGTGCCATGAGGAAAACCAGCCAATGTCATGTTTAAGACCAGTCAGTGTCATAACTAAGACCAATTAGTGTCATGAATAAGACCAATCAGTGTCATGACTAAGATCAGTCAGTGTCATGACTAAGACCAGTCAGTGTCATATCCAAGACCAGCTAGTGTCATGACGACGACCAATCATTGACATGACTAAGACCAATTAGTGTCATGACTAAGACCAGTCATTATCGTGACTAAGACCAGTCAGTGTCATGACTAAATCCATTCAGTATTATGACAAAGATAAATCAGTGTCATGACTAAGACCAACCAGTGTCATGAATAAGACCTGTCAGTGTCATGACTTAGACCCATCATTGTCATGTCTAAGAACTTAAGCATCATGACGAAGACTAATGTTATGACTAACACTATTCAGTGTCAAGTCTAAGATCACTCAGTATCATGGCTAAGACCTACCTGTCCGGGTCATTACTATGACCAATCATTGTCATGACGAAGACCAGGCATTGTCATGACTAAGGGCAGTCAATGCCATGACGACAGCCAATCAGTGTCACGACTAAGGCTAGTCAGTGTCACGACGAATACCAGTCAGTGTTATAACGAAGACTTGTCAGTGCCATGAGGAAGACTAGTCAGTGTCATGAATAAGACTAGTCAGTGCCATGACTAATATCAGTCAGTGTCATGACTAAAACCAGTTAGTTTGGCATGACGAAGACCAATCAGTGTAATGACTAAGGCCAGGCAGTGTTATGACGACGATCAGTCTGTGTCATAACAAAGACCAATCAGTGTCATGACTATGAACATTCAATGTAATTATTAAGACCAGTCAGTGTGATGACTAAGGCTAGTCAGTGTCATATCTAAGACCAGTCAGTGTCGTGACTAAGACCAGTCAGTGTCATGACTATGGCCAGTTAGTGTCATGACGAAGACCCATCAGTGACGATGGCCTATCAGTGTCATAAGTAAAACCAATCAGTGTCGTGTCTAAGACCAATTAATGTCATGACTAAGACCAGTCAGTGTCATGACTAAGATAGCCAGTGTCATGGATAAGACCAATCAGTTTCATGACTAAGACCAATCAGTTTTATGATGTAGACCAATCAGTGTCATGACTAAGACCAATCAGAGTCATGACTAAGATTAGTCATTGTCTTGACGAGGACCAGTCAGTGTCATGAGTAAGACCATTCATCATCATGACTACGACCAGTCAGTGTCATGACTAAGACCAATCAGTGTCATGACTAAGACCAATCAGTGTCATGATAAATACCAGTTAGTGTCATGAATAAGATCAGCCAGTGTCATGACTAAGGCCAGTTAGTGTCATGACTAAGACCAGTCAGTGTCATGACGAAGACTAGGCGGTGTCATGACTAAGATTAGCTGGTGTCATGACTGAGGCCAGTGAGTGTCATGACGAAGACCAAGCAGTGTCATGATTAAGACCAGCCAGTGTCATGACTGAAGCCAGTCAGTGTCATGGCGAAAACCAGGCAATGTCGTGACTAAGGTCAGTCAGTGTCACGAGTAAAATCAGTGTCATGACGAAGACCAGTCAATGTCATGACTAAGGCCAGTCAGTGTCATTACGACGACCAGTCAGTGTCATGACGAATGCCAGTCAGTGTCATTACGACGACCGTTCAGCGTCATGACTAAGACCAGTCAGTGCCATGGGTAAGACCAGCTAGTGTCATGACTAAGACCAGTTAGTGCCATAACAAAGACCAATCAATGTCATGAATAAGACCAATCAGTGTCATGACAAAGACCAATCAGTATCATGACTAAGACCAGTCACTGTCATTACTAAGACTAGACAGTGTCATGCCTAAGACCAGTTAGTGTCATGAAGACAACCAATCATTGTCATGACTACGATCAATTAGTGTCATGAATAAGAAAAGACAGTGTCATGACTAAGACCAGTCAGTGTCATTACTAAGGCCAGTCAGTGTCATTACGACGACCAGTCAGTGTCATGATAAATGCCAGTCAGTTTCATTACGAAGACCATTCGGTGTCATGACTGAAACCAGTCAGTGCCATGTGTGAGACTAGCCAGTGTCGTGACTAAGACCAATCAGTGTCATAACTAAGACCAATTAGTGTCATGAATAAGACCAATCAGTGTCATGACTAAGACCAGTCACTTTCAGTACTAAGATTAATCAGTATCATGGCTAAGACAGTTAATGTCATGAAGACGACCAATCATTGTCATGACTAAGACCAATTAGTGTCATGAATAAGACCAGACATTGTCATGACTAAGACCAGTCACTGTCATTACTAGGACTAGTCAGTGTCATGGCTAAGACCAGTAAGTGTCATGAAGACGACCAATCATTGTCATGACTACGACCAATTAGTGTCATGAATAAGACCAATCAGTGTCAGAATAAAACCAATCAGTGTCATGACTAAAACCAATCAGTGTCATGACTAAGACTAGTCAGTGTCATGGCTAAGACCAGTAAGTGTCATGAAGACGACAAATCATTGTCATGACTAAGACCAATTAGTGTCATGACTAAGGCCAGTCAGTGTCATGACTGGGGCTAGTCAGTGTCATGACAAAGACCAGTCAGTGCCAAGACTAAGACCAGTCAGTGTCGTGACGATGACCAATCAGTGTCATGAATAAAGCCATCCAGTATCATGATTAAGACAAGTTAATGTCATGACTTAGACCAACAAATGTCATGACTAAGACCCGTCATTGTCATGACTAAGACCAGTCATTGTCATGAGTAAGACTAGGCAGTGTCATGACTAAGACACTTTGGCATCATGAAGACCGGTGTTCTGACTAACATTATTCTGTGTCGTGACCAAGGCCAGTCACTATCATGGATATGACCTGTCGGGGTTATTACTAAGACGAATCAGTGTCATAACTATGACCAGTCAGTGTCATGAAGACGATCAGTAACAGTCATGGTTAAAACAACTCAGTATCATGACCAACACCTGTCACTATCATGACTATCACCAAAAAGGGTTATGACTAAGATCAGTCGGTGTCATGACTGAAACCAGTCATTGTCATACTAAGACCAGTCTGTGTCATGACTAAGACCATTCGAAGTCATGACATAGATTAGTCAGTGTCATGACGAAGACCAGTCGGTGTCATGATTAAGACTAATCATTGTCATGGCTAAGAAATGTCAGTTTCATGACTAAGACCAATCAGGGTCATGACTAAAACCAGAGTCTTGACTAACAATCAGGGTCATGACTAAAACCAGAGTCTTGACTAAGAGCAATTAGCATCATGACTAAGACCAGTCAGTGTCATGAAGATCAGTCAGTGTCATGACTAAGACCATTCAGTATCATGACTACGACCAGTCAGTGTCATGACTAAGACTAGTAATGTCTTGAATAAGACCTGTCAGTGTCATGACAAGGACCAGTTAGTGTCATTATTAAGACCAGCCAGTGTCATGATTAAGGCCAGTCAGTGTCATGACTAAGACCAGTTTCATGACGATAACCAGGCAGTGTCATGATTAAGACCAGCCAGTGTCATGACTGAGGCCAGTGAGTGTCATGACGAAGACCGAACAGTTTCATGACTAAGACCGGGCAGTGTCATGACTAAGACCAGTCAGTATCATAGCTAAGACCTCTCAGTGTCACGACGACGATCAGTCACTGTCATGGCTAAAAACACTCAGTATCATGACCAACCCCAGTCACTATCATGACTATCACCAAAAAGTGTTATGACTAAGACCAGTCGGTGTCATGACTGAAACCAGTCATTGTCATGACTAAGACCAGTCAGTGTCATGACTAAGATCAGTCGGTGTCATGACTAAGACTAGTCAGTGTCATGAAGATCAGTCAGTGTCATTACTAAGACCATTCAGTATCATGACTATGACCAGTCAGTATCATGACTAAGACCAATCAGTGTCTTGAATATGACCTGTCAGTTTCATGACAAAGACCAGTTAGTGTCATTACTAAGACCAATAAGTGTCATGACTAGGCCAGTCATTGTCATGACTAAGACCAGTATCATGACGATAACAAGGCAGTGTCATGATTAAGACCAGCCAGTGTCATGACTAAGGGCAGCGAGTGTCATGACGAAGACCAAGCAGTGTCATGACTAAGACCAGCCAGTGTTATGAATGAAGCCAGTCAGTTTAATAAAGAAAAACAGGCAGGGTCATGCCTAAGGTCAGTCAGTGTCATGACGAAGACCCGTAAGTGCCATGACGATGACCAGTCAGTATCATAACGAAGACCAGTCAGTGTCATGGCTAAGACCAGTCAGTGCCATGAGTAAAGCCAGTTAGTGTCATTACGATGACCAGTCAGTGTCATCACTAAGACCAGTCAGTGCCATGAGTAAGACTAGCCAGTGTCATCACTAAGACCAGTTAGTGTCATAACTAAGACCAATTAGTGTCATAAAAAAGACTAATCAGTGTCATGACTAAGACCTGTCACTGTCATGGCTAAGACTAGTCAGTTTCATGAGTAAGACCACTCAGTATCATGACTACTAGTCAGTGTCATGACTAAGACCAATCAGTGTCATGACTAAGACCTGTCACTCTCATGACAAAGACTAATTAGTGCCATGAATAAGACCAGCCAGTGTCATGACTAAAGCCAGTCAATGTCATGACTAAGACCAGTCATTGTCATGAAGGCCACGCAGTGTCATGACTAAGACCAGCCAGTGTCATGACTGAAGCCACTGAGTGTCAAGACGAAGACCAAGCAGTGTCATAACTAAGACCAGTCAGTCTGATGACTAAGAACAGTCAGTGTCATGGCTAAGATAAATCACTGTCATGACGATGATCAAGCAGTGTCATGACTAATACCGATTAGTGTCTTGACTAAGACCAGTCAGTGTCATGACTAAGGCCAGTCATTTTCATGGCTAAGGCCAGTCAGTGCCATGACGAAGACCAATCATTCATGACTAAGACCAACGTGTGTCATGACTAAGACCAGTCGGTGTCTTGGCAATGACCAATCAGTGTTATGACTAAGACCGGGCAGTGTCATGACTAAGACCAGTCACTGTCATGACTAAGACCATTCAGTATCATGACGAAGACCAGCCCGTGCCATGACTAAAACCATTCAGTGTCAGGACCAGGACCAGTCAGTGTCATAAATAAAACCATTCAGTATCATGACTAAGAGAAGTCATTGTCTTGATTAACAGCAACCACTTTCATGACTAAGACCTGTTAGTGTCATGACTAAAACCAGTCGTTGTCATGACTAGGACTAGTCAGTGTCGTGACTAAGACCTTTGAGCATCATGAAGAAGACCAGTGTTATGACTAACACTATTCAGTGTCATGACTAAGACCAGTCAGTATCATGACTAAGGCCAATCATTTTCATGGCTAAGGCCAGTCAGTGCCATGACGAAGACCAGTCATTCATGACTAAGACCAACATGTGTCAAACTAAGACCAGTCAGTGTCACGACGACGATCAGTCACTGTCATGGCTAAAACCACTCAGTATCATGACCATCCCCAGTCACTATCATCACTATCACCAGAATGTGTTATGACTAAGACCAGTCGGTGTCATGACTGAAACCAGTCATTGTCATGACTAAGACCAGTCAGTGTCATGAATAAAACCATTCAGTATCATTACTAAGAGAAGTCATTGTCTTGAATAACAGCAACCACTGTCATGACTAAGACCAATTAGTGTCATGACTAAAACCAGTCGTTGTCATGACTAAGACTAGTCAGTGTCATGACTAAGACCTTTGAGCATCATGAAGAAGACCAGTGTTAAGACTAAAACTATTCAGTGTCATGGCTAAGACCAATCAGTGTCATGACTATGACAAGTCAGTGTCACGACGATGATCAGTCACTGTCATGGCTAAAACCACTCAGTATCATGACCAACCCCAGTCACTATCATGGCTAAAACCACTCAGTATCATGACCAACCCCAGTCACTATCATGACTATAACCAAAAAGTGTTATGAATAAAACCAGTCAGTGATATAAGTTACACCATTCGAAGTCATGACTAAGATTAGTCAGTGTCATGACTAAGACCAGTCAGTGTCATGGCTAAGACCAGTTAGTATCATGAAGACGACCAATCATGGTCATGAATAAGACCAATTAGTGTCATGACTAAGAGCAGTCAGTGTCATGACTAGGGCCACTCAGTGTCATGACTAAGACCAGTCAGTACTAAGACTAAGACCAGTCAGTGTCGTGACGATGACCAATCAGTGTCATGAATACAAACATTCAGTATCATGACTAAGACAAGTCAGTGTCATGACTTAGACCTACCAGTGTCATGACTAAGACCTGTCAGTGTCTTAACTAAGACCAGTCACTGTCATGAGTAAGACTAGTCATTGTCATGACGAAGACCTTTTACCATCATGAGGAAGACAAGTGTTATGAATAACACTATTCTGTGTCACGAATATGACCAGTCAGTATGAGGGATATGACCTGTCAGGGTTATTACTAAGACGAATCAGTGTCATGACTATGACCAGTCAGTGTCATGACGACGATCAGTCACAGTCATGACTAAATCCACTCAGTATCATGACCAACACCAGTCACTATCATGACTATCACCAAAAAGTGTCATGACTAAGATCAGTCTGTGTCACGACTAAAACCAGTCATTGTCATGACTAAGACCAGTCAGTGTCATGACTAAGATCAGTCAGTGTCATGACTAAACCATTTGAAGTCATGACAAAGATTAGTCAGTGTCATGATTAAGACTATCATTGTCATGACTAAGAATAGTCATCTTCATGACTAAGACCAATCAGTGTCATGACTAAGACCAATCAGTGTCATGAAGAAGATCAGTCAGTGTCGTGACTAAGACCATTCAATATCATGACTACGACCTGTCAGTGTCATGACTAAGACCAATCAGTTTCGTAAATAAGACCTGTCAGTGTCATGACAAAGACCAGTTAGTGTCATGACTAGGACCAGCCAGTGTGATGACTAAGGCCAGTCAGTGTCATGACTAAGAGCAGTGTCATGACGATAACCAGGCAGTGTCATAATTAAGACCAGCCAGTGTCAGGACTGAGGCCAGTGAGCATTACGACGACGACCAAGCAGTGTCATGACTAGAACCAGCCAGTGTCATGAATGAGGCCAGTCAGTGTAATAACGAGAAACAGGCAGTGTCATGACTAAGGTCAGTCAGTGTGACGACTAAGACCAGTAAGTGTCATGACGAAGACCAATCAATGTCATAACGAACACCAGTCAGTGTCATGACTAGGACCAGTCAGTGTCATGAGTAAGGCCAGTCAGAGTCATTACGATGACCAGTCAGTGTCATGACTAAGACCAATCAATGTAATAACTAAGACCAATTCGTGTCATGAATAAGACCAGTCAGTGTCATGACTACGACCTGTCATTGTCATGGCTAAGACCAGTCAGTTTCATGAGTAAGACCACTCAGTATCATGAATGCAACTAGTCAGTGTCATAACTAAGACCAATCAGTGTCATGACTAAGACCAGTCAGTGTCATGACGAAGGCCAGGCAGTGTCATGACTAAGACCACACAGTGTCATGGCTCAGGCCATTGAGTGTCAAGACGAAGATCAAGCAGTGTCATGACTAAGACC
>JAUUDW010624826.1:0-11537 GCA_032361385.1 Panulirus guttatus
CAAATTTTTGAGAAAGTGAAAAACCTGTCTCTTAAAATGAGCCAGGTTATAGTTATTGGGAAAGACATGAGAAGGTAAAGAGTTCCAAAGTTTTGACTTGTAGGGAAAGAAGCAGATATCAAAATGGCCCATGAGTTACTGATGGTCACACAATAATCATGTCATACAGCAGCTTGCTGAATATTGTGCAGTCTAGCTAGCAATGGAGGCACACAAGCAGCCGGCTCTCAGAAGCAAAACCCAAAGTAATACATGTGGAAGAGGGAAAGTGAACCAACATTGCAGCGTAGGGCAAGAGGGTAAAGTTTGGAAGTTAGCCAGGGACATTTGCTGATAGCCACACAGTAATCGTGTGATGCAGCAGCTTAATGAGTATTGCATGGTCTAGCTAGTGGTGGGGGCACATAAGCTACCAGCTCTAAGGAAACATAAACCAGAATGATACCTGTACAAGAGGGAATTATGTCATACGGCAGTGGGTCCAGTTTTGAAGTTATCCTAGTCGAGTTTATAAGTCGTACTGCTTTAAATTCAACTCTCTCAAGTAAAGATGTAGAGCTATAGCCACCCCAGACATGGTAGCAGCACTCCATACAAGGATAAATCAATTGTATGTATATAAATGGAGTAACTGCTAAGAAGAAAAGAAATTTCGACGTCTGAACAAGACTCCAAGTTTCTTTGAGGCAGACTCAGTTATTTCTGTAATGTGGGGTTTCCAAGAAAGAGTGGATGTTATAGCAATAAAAAGTATGTTCATCGAGTCAAGAGATGGAATTACAGAACCATCAAAGTAGAGACAAGAGTTGTGAAGAGTTTTCCATAGAGAGATGGGTAGAAATTGGGTCTAAGAGGCATTAAATTGGCCAGAGATGAAAATGGATGTGGGGGAGCAGAGTGAGTGAGGGGAGCCAGAAGATGGGAGTTCAGAGATGAGACACCAACACCACACCCTGTCACAATCTTTAGATATGCAAAGGACAGCTACATGAGACTCTCCAGTATCTTTCAGAGATGATGATTAGACATAAGAAAGATAGGAAAGAATATCACCAATGGATCTCACCTTACGGAAGCCATACTGATGATTAGAGAGAAGGCAGTGAGATTCAAGGTGTCTAAGGGTATGGGAGTTGAGGAGGGATTCAAAGGTCTTGGAAATGGTAGATTTGAAAGCAATAGTACGATAGTTAGAGGGGTCAGAACACTCACCCTTCTTAGGGATGGATGTGTCAATACATGCCTCCAAGAAGAAGGAAAAGTTCTGGTTTTTAAACAGAAACGGAACAGACATGCTAGCACACATGCAGGTTCAGAGGCACACTCATGCACCACTCAGGTATGGATGCCATCAGCCTTGCTTTTGTTCAGAGAGAGAAATACTTTTCAGACAGTCTGAAAAGAGATTATGGGGAAGGCCATAGGATTATTAAGAGGAACATCTGGAGGTTAAGGAATGTTAGTCACCCAGGTTGGAGTTAGAGGAGAAACAGGAACCAGAGAGAGTTCCTTTGTCTATAGGAGAGACAGCTATAGTACTGTCAGAATGGAAAAGTGAAGGAAAGGTAGAACGACTGTTGCTAGCGATGCCCATAGCTAAAGCCCAGAAAGACCTATCAGTGGAAGACTAGGAGAGGTTATTGCACTTTTTTTGAATAAATGAATGGTTTGCCTCATGGATAATGTACTTGCAATGATTACAAGCAGTAATAAAAGGTGAATGGGAGTCAGAGGAAGGAGAGTTTTTGTGCCCAATATGCCTGATCCCTTACCTGAATGGCCTCAGAACAGGAATGATTCAAGCATGGATTGGAAAAAGAGGTTGTCTTGGAGGAAGAGTGAATAAGTTCTGTTCCTGCAAGAATAACCCCTGTTATGTGTTTGGTAGAGACAGAAGCATCTCCAGATAAGAGACAGTAATTTACCTCAGTAAAGTCATCAAAGAACTTATGTAAATTACTCCAGTCATCTTTGTTGAGGTGCCAATATTTACATTTAGAAGGGGCTACTGGAGGGGGAGGTGCTATTAGAATAGATATATTTATAAGAGTGTGATCAGATGAACCAGTTGGGGCAAAATTGTTTAGTTATAGCGGATGGACTAGAGATGAAAAACAGATCCAGAACATTAGGAGAGTGGTCACAGCTGTCAGAATATGGGTGGGGTGGGAGATGAGTTGCTCTAAATCATTGAGAATGGAGAACATGAGGGCTTCAATCCCTCCACCATCCATATGGGAGAAATTCAACCATTCCCTATGGTGAACATTAATCTCCTAAGTAGAGGATCTCAGCTTGTGGGTGAGAGGATGTCACAGTCTTATGGCAGGAGTTTAGATAGTCATAGAAAGATATGGAATTTATAGAATTAGGAGAACAATGGGCAAAACGAAGGAAAAGTGTGGTTATTGGGAGACAGACCTGCAATCCTAGAATGGAGAGTGTAAGATGGTTCTGGACACCACTTTAACACTCCTCAGTCAGGGCGGCAGCTGTCAACAGCCTGCTACTTACACTTGCCAGCAACAACAGCATTAATTGTCAGGAATGCCATGTTTCTTGTCATGAGTATGAGAGTGTCTATTTCTTCATGTCTGCTTTATACAATTAAGGGGAAGAGGGTCTGGAGTGTAAAGTGGGTCTCTGAATGATTTGTCTTTTAGGCAGATCATCTTATTGTGCCAGTATGAGGAATTGATAGCAGGTGGGGAGGAAAGACCAGGAAATCATATAAAATGCTCAGGGATGTTGCTGTATTCAGTAAACTAACACCTCGAGATATTGATTATGTAAAGAACTGATATGGAGTGAGTGGGGAAGTTTATCAAAAAGTATTGTAGGAATGGAATACCAAGTAGGAAAGGGAAGAAATGTATTTGTTACTGATGGGCAATGCTGCTAGTATATTTTTCAAATTTTTTCTGAATAGATATTATATATGTGGCTGTAAGATAACTATTATTCTTGAAACAATTTATGGCCTTAGTTACTACATGAACAAGGCAACTAGGGTTCCTTAAGCCAATAAAAGGAAAAGATAGACCAGTTATCATATAGGCTAGAAAAGCTTGTATTAAGTACACGCAAATCAAAAGGAGGAAGTGAAAGGAAGATGGAAATTGTTTTTTTGAAGAACTGATAAATGTGGGAGAAGGTGAGGCAGCAACTGTTATGTGCATGGGTATGGAGATTGGAAGGAAGAGGATACAAGTGCAGGGGCCTATAGCAAGAAGGGAGGTTAAAAGGGCAATAATGAGGCTGAAGGTTGGAAAGTCACCTGAAGTGGATGGGATTATGGTTGAAATGCTGAATTATGGAGAAGAAAGTTTGATAGACTGGATCCATTTGGTATGTAATTTAACATGAATACAGAAAGTTATGCCTGAGGATTAGGTGAAAGCTATTATTGTTCCTCTATTCAGAAGAAAAGTTTCTGTGGATGTATGTAACAGTAATAGGGGAATAAGATTGTTAAGTATACTAGGAAAAGTATTTGCAAAAGTGTTGAGTGATAGGGTGATGGAAGTGACTGAATACAGAATGAATAAGGAGTAAGGGGGTTTTAGGAAAGTTAAGGGATGTGTGGATCAGATTTTTGAGGTGGAAATGACTCTGGAAAAGTATCTAGCTAATGGTAAGTTTTATGCAGCTGTTATAGATCTGGAGAAAACGTTTGACAGAGATGAGTGGAATGCTCTATGGGATGTGTTAGGGATATATGGGGATAAGGGGACAATTATTGGATGGCGTGAAAGCCTTCTGTAGAGTAGCAAAGGCATGTGTAAGAGTGGATGGTGTGTTCAGCGAAAGTTTCGGTATACATATGGGTGTGAGGCAGGGTTGTTTGATGTCACGTTGGGTTTTTAACATATATATGGGTTGTGTGATAAGGGAGATGAAAGCAAAACGTAGGAAAGGGTGTGCAAATATGTAGTGAGCCAGTGAGATATGGTGGCCAGTGACAAGCCTATTTGCGGATAATACTGTGTTATTTGCTGAGTGTGAAGAGGAGTTGTACAAGGTTGTAAGTGTCTTTTATGATGTGTGTCAGGGTAGGTGACTGAAGGCAAATGCAAGTAAAAGTAAAGGAATGGTGTTTGAAGGGAAACATTGAAAGTACAGATTTTGCAAAACCCTGTAAAGTGAAAAAAGAAAGTGTACTAAACCATGTTACAGATATGGGTGAGAAAGAGTAGAAGAGGTTAAAGAATTAAGTATTTAGGAGCTATCTCGGTAAGTTTGTTGATGTGGAAGGAGAGATGAGGGAGAGAGCAGTACAGGGTAGAAGAGTCAATGGGTCCCTTAATAGAATAATGAAGGGTAGAGGTGTAAGTATGGAAGTGAGGAAAGGATTAAAGAAAATTACAGTTCTCCCAACCCTGACCTATGCAGCCAAAAAATGGACATGGAACAAGTCACAGAGGTCAAGAATCCAGGTTGTGGAAATGAGCTATCTGAGAGGAGCATGTGGTATGACTAGATGAATGAAGAAAGAAATCGGGGAGTGTATGAGAGATGTGGTATAGCAGGGCATGCAAAGGAAATGAATTGTAGAGTGGTAGAGTGAGCGAAATGTAATACTTTGAGGTGGGTTGAGTGTGTGGAAAGAATGCAAGACAGGGAATTTTCAAGGAGAGTGGGTGATAGTACAATTAAAGGGGTTGGTATGTGAGTAAGATCACCTGTAACTTGGGGAAATAAAGTGGAAGAGTACTGGAGGGAGAGAAATGGTGGAAGAATTTGTGGAATGGTTTTTGCGAGAGGCATGTAAGACAGGGGTAAGTAGAGACTCTTTTGCTGTGACCACCCCATTGATGGGAGTTCCTTGATCTATCAAGCAATGGAGATATAGATAGATAAAACATGACCTCATTAAGATGTCTGTAGTCAGTGACAGGGTGTTAGGACCCATCAGACTCAGGAACAGTTAACAAGGGAGCCTTCCAAGGGCTTCAGTTAGGCTCCATTACTCCATCATCAAGCATATCCTTATTTAAATGATCAACCACAGAATAGTGTGAATGAGGTATGCAGTAAGCCAGAATGTGTATAGGGTCAGCATTGGGTTGCTATTTAATCTCATGCCGGATTAAGACAATATGACTTGCTTTTCACAGGACGGTGCTACTTGTTGATGTTTCTGTAACAAGTTAAGCAAGCTGTCCTCAGAGTCAAGTTTATGCAAGGTTTTCAGATGCCTTTGAATTTCTGAATGGTCATAGGTGTCATGGTCACAAGCCTGAACTGAGGACTCCATGCTGAACGTACCTGGTGTGCCACTATTTACAATACAGAGCATTTTCATTCTTACTTAAAAGATTTCTGCCTAAGTATCCTTTCTGAGAATGATACTACCATGGTATCTCTTGTTCAGGCAGATGGCCATGGTATCATTCTTAACAGTAAAGACACCAGAGTCATTTATAATACCTTCAGTCAACATGACTTGATTAGAGACAATACTGTCACATAATATCTGTCACAGTTTAAACTGATTGTAACAGATGTCACTGAGTGGCCATAAGCACAGACATTACTGGATATATGATCTCTCACTGTAACCAAGTCATCTGTGAGGTTAGGCAAGTCTGTCAGATATCCCTGAAAACCACTAAAAGGCCACTTGAACCTGCTACAGAGTGTTATTTCTTGAACACAGAGATTAGAGCTAGGAAATTAAGTATGCAACAGGATATTAGATAATCAAGTACCTGAAGCAAGGAAAGCACCAGCTGTGCAAAAACTACTATTGTCATGCACAACTTTCTGTAGAGCCAAACTTTAAGTATTATCCAGCAAAACCTACCAAAGCTGTAGCTGAATTTCTGAAGAGTACTTCTTCCTAAACTTATAACTTATAAGTAAGTCACCTCTAATAACAAAAAAAAATTGACAAAATTTTGTAGCTACAATGACTCCATCAAAATCCACAGAGACAGTATCAACAGTAAAAGCATCCAGTGGCATAACATCCTGTCCATTAGTAAGAAAGACGTGCACTTATAATATGGTGAATGAAATGCAAGGCTTTTGGACTGGAATATGGCTTCCTTAAAGGGGTTTCCCAAACACAGTGACCCTTTACAGCTCTGGAGAGGTATGGGCCCCCAGCAGGGCTAGAAATATCAGATGCCTGTTCTGCAGGTGTAGGAGTGGCTGAAAAAGCTGCCAAGGCTTAGAAAGTGAGATCCCTCTCTCAGGTATTATATAAGTGTCTGACGAATCAGCCACAAGTAAAAGGGAAAAAAAGTCTTTCCAGGCTGTATGTTTAGTTCAAATTCTAAGTGGTTCTAAAGGGTATATGAAAATACCATTATGTCTGTCCATGAGGACATGACTGACCTGGTAGAGATGACCATCCCTATGAGTATCCTGACTTGGTATGGAGAAGGTAATGTAGGGTGGAAATCAAACCATTGAAACATGGGGGCACATAGTACTCACCATCCTGCCCCACAGACCCTTTCTGTGTGGCTAATACCTTCCCATATCTGACAATTACAGGAGCGGGTAATCTCTACCCAGAGGTCAGGGTAGGCAGGATGGAGTCAACAAAACCCTTTGAGGCATATCTATAACGAGGAAAATTGTAGGAACTGTGCAAAAAGGAGTTTGAAGGATGCATACCTATGACCTGCACTTCAAATATGAAAAGGGCCTAACAGGAACCTATGATACGGAATAACCTTCTTATTTGTACTCTCTCGCACAAAGGCTTACAAACTAAGTACGCAAATAACCTGTAGTTAAAATGCAGTGGTGTGAAAGGAGTAGAGAATGAAATGGAGTACTGAAAATTGGAAAGAACACAAGGTGAGAGCCAGAGTATAAGGTAAATGCATTAACTAGAGCATCAAGGAATGACATCACTCCGAAACTAATGAGGTATGAAGGAAAAATATAGATCCATTAGGGGGGTAAAACATAATGAATTATTCCTAAACAAAGAAAAGTAGGAGTAAAGGGCTCATTATACTGAGTACCTGTAATATAAACAAAATGGAGGAAATCATGTATCCTTAACGGACGTAAAGAATAAGAAATTATTGTGGACATGATTTGAAAATCCCAGAACATGGCAACTCAGTCATGTGAAATTTAAAAAGATGTCAAAACTCCTTGTATGGGGTACTGCTGTCACGTCTGGAGTAGTTCTAGCTCTGCATCTTCACTTGACAGAATTGAGTCAAAAGCTGTCCAACTTATAAACTGTCCCAGGCTAACTTTCAATTTTGACCCTCTTGCCCTACTCCACAATGTTAGTTCAGTTTCACTCTTCTGTAGGTATTATTTTAGTTTTGCTCCTGAGAGCTGGCTGCTTGTATACCCCTATCGCTAGGTAGACCAGGCAATACTCAGCAAGCTGCTGAGTCACATGCATACTGTGTGGCCATTGGCAACTCAAGGGTGGGCTGTTTTTATAACTGCTTCTTTCCCCACATGTCGAAGCTTTGCAACTCCCTACCTTCTCATGTCTTTCCCAATAACTGTGACCTGGCTCATTTTAAAAAACAGGTTTTCCACTTCCTCCAAGATCCGTAAATACTTTTCCTTGTCTCTTCTTTTTCCCTTTCATTATGCTTTCTATATTTAAATTAAGGTTTGGCCTTGATGTGGACTTTTGTTAGTGACTGGAGCCTTCAACTTAAAAGAAAATACAGTAAATGTTGTATAAAAAATTAATAGAAACTGGTACAAGAAAAATAAAGATAGATTTAGCATACACAGCTATTGCATGAAACACCAGAACATACTGAAAAATAACAGAATATGCAAAACAATTATGTGCTGTAACATAAGGAAAGAAATTGTTATGGAACACAGGAACATTCATAGATGTATTAGTGACATAGCACTAAAATCCATTATTGCAAGGAAAATGAAATCATAGAATATCTTATAAATTCAGAGGTGAGAAAGACAACAAATCATTAATGAAACAAGTGCCTGCGTGTAAGTGAAGAAGTGTAATTCAGAGATGGCAATAAAGATTGAAAATTGTAAAGAAAATTGAAGTGATAAAAGCAAGGTTAGATGATAGTTATAGGTATGTCACTCACTGAATAAAGTGAAGTTAGAGTAGAGATCCCAGTGGCACATACTTAGTTTCAGAAGAAATACACAAGTGTCACATACATGTGTTGTCCCAAGAAAGAGAACTGAAGTAAGTGTGACCAGTGCACATCACACGGCCAGGCAGGTGGGGCCACCTACGGCCAGGCAGCTGTCAGTGATTCACAGGTGAGTGACATGGTGAATAGGGTCATGGGCATGGCAATGCCCAATGATATGAGGGTATATGACATGAGTGACATGCAGTTTAGCTTCAAGGAGTGGGCAGTTCAAGAGCAGTGATGACAAGGTAGTACAAGTCACTGGTTTTAAGTCTGGTTCCTTTGGGGCGACTTTTCCCACAATCAGACAGTTAAATGAGATACTGATGTAGTTGTATGTCCAAATTGACAGGTGAGTACCATCAAAGTGACAAGTCAGCCCATCCCATAAGGACGAGGGCCTGTCTCAGGCATATGAAAAGTTACTTGCGATATGATGACACCTCATAGTGCACCTGTTTACTGCTTCACAAGTTTTGCTGGTGCCACAGATTGGAATGATAATGATGGTAGTTGTGTAGACAAAGTAGATGACACACTAGTCTCATTGATGAGGAATGCTTGGCATGGGCGAGGTGACCTCCAGGGGCTGGAACTTTATGGCAACTGGGTTAGGGTTGGGTGTGGTCACATGTTATAGAGGCATATCCCTCCAAAAGTAAACTGGAACATTTAGCCCTGGAATTATGAGATAGGCAAGGTGCGACTGGTGAATTAAATATAGCACACCATGTAGTATGAATCTGAGGCTATCCCCAGGGACTGAGGTTGCTGGAGCCAGCTGAGTAGGAGGTGGGTGGGTGATGCCACAAGGTTGGTATGGCAATATGGCAGTTGCGCCTTAGGTTGATGAAATGTAGTTTGAGTCAGTGTAAAGTAGTGAGAATGGGACACGGTGAAAGAAGGTCTCAGAATTGATATTATATTGCTAGAATTAAGCAACAGGAATCTGTGTTTGAGAGGCAATTGCGAGTTGACTTCGTCCCTTACCTGTCTTCAAAGTCCCACATTAGGAGAATAGTAAAGGAGACAAACTGACCTCGCACAAATATCAGAATAGGTTTAAAGAAAATGGATAAGGAAATATTTAGGAAGTTGTTCATACCCTACTAAAATATACTTTTTAACTTTGGTCACCACACCTAAAGAAGCACTTAGAGCTAATAAAGGAGGGCAGCAAGGATGATACCAGAATTCTGAATGCTAAGTTACAAGGAAAGGCTAAATGCTTTAAATTTGCTCACTTTGTAAGAAAGAAGAATGAAGGGTGACCTTTAAGTTTTTAAAACAGACCAATGACCTGGACAGGGAATAGTTCTTTGAGAGATCTAGGGATAGACAGAACAAGAAATAGCAGGAAACTTTATTTAAAAAGATGTAAAGAAATACTTTTTTAGTACGTGAGTGATGGACGAATGGAACAGAATGACTTAGGACATGGTTAATGCAGACAGTTGGGAGGCAGCCAATGACCAGGGAGGTATATTACCTGCACTGTCCACCTGGGTAATGGAATGGTTAGTGACAGCTGCATAGTGAGCCAGCATTTCGGTATTTGCCAAGTTGCACTCCTCTGACCCAGGTAACTGTCTTTTTCTTTCTACCTAATCTGTACATGGACTACAGGCATTCTGTGTACAAACATAGAGTCTCTCCTTGTCACACATAACACTTGACAACACTTATCTCACACAGTTCATTCATGGTAGCTGTTGATTTTCCAGTGGGAACACTATTTACTAGCCCTGCCATTTGACAATATAGCGGGAGCAGTAGATAGAAGTAGTAGGTAGGAGCATTAGGAAGAAGTAGTCATTAGAAACATTAGGTAGGAGCCTCTGTAAATGCTGTGCTAAACTTGCTCTCTGCCAGTGTTCTGTTAAAGGGTGAGGCACTAAAGGATAAGTAGCGGCACTAGAGTTCACTAGTTATGGAGACACTATTGCCTGGCCACCCCCTTGAGGGAGTTGCAGAATGGAACAGGCATCAGATATGCAGATAGATAAATAGATAGGTAGATAGCATACTTAAATTTAAGAAATCTTATTACTCATAAAGAAAGGTCAAGAGATGGGACCCCACATATGTAAAACTCCTTCCCATACAGTACATAAAGGAAGAGGGAAGGGACTTGGACAAATGCCAAAGTTGTTCAGATAAATGGATGATGAGATTCAATCCATGTAAGTGCAAGATAATGAGGATCTTACCTTCGTGTGATTATTACTTAGGACATAAGTTACAGGAATCTGCAAGTGAAAGAGATCAAGGGGTTAATATAGTGCTTGATTTATTGCATTAGCTGTACACTGGGAGAGGCAAGCTACCTGATGGAAAACATAAGAATCACATGCAGATATATAGACAAGAACATATTTGTAGAATTATTCTTTTCATGTATGGACTGAAACTGTATTATGCCTCGCATGTTTGGTTACTGTACCCAAAGAGGCACAAAGATCTGATTTAGAGGGTATAGAGAAGAGCATCTGAAATGGTACTGTACCTGCATGAAGAGAAATGGGCTACAATAAGAGGTTAAGGGCTGCAAAGTTGTCCACCACGGAGCAGAAGAAAAGGATGGTGGGAGGGGACCTGATTATAGTCGTCAAATTTCTAAATCAGTTGGATTATACCTACTGGGAACACTTCTTCAAGAGACTATGGCAAAAAAGTTGAGTAAAAAAAACTTATTAGAAGAGATGTTGGAAGAAATACTGATTTGGTGTTATAAGTGGAATAAACTAACCAGTAAGGCAGTGAGTTCAAGCAGTTTACAAAGGTTTAAAAGGCTACTTGGTGGCGTAGAAATTTTAGGAGACAGGGACCTATGAGTGTAGGACTCTCTTCTTCTATTATACAAATACATAATTGCAAATAGGTAGCAGCTAACAACAGAAGACCTTTAGGCTTTGTTCTTTTTTTTTTTTTCAAGATTTTGGAGTATCTACTATTGACATACAAATAAAGTAGAAGTAGAATGGGAAGAATCATCTAAGTAATATATCCAATAGATATTAAGTTTGATTGTGCTGGATTTTGGGAGTTAAAAAGGGCTTAGGAGTGAAAGTTTCCCAGGTTCAGAGTGAGTGTGCAGGAGTATTGCCAACTTTAGTAAATCAATTTCTTCAGATTTTTGTCCATGCTGTGGAGATCCAATAACCAAGAGAGTGAGTGTCAAACAAGGGGAAAGTGGACAACTATAGCTAAGAATTTCACTATAGAAATGCAGCCTAAGATGTATCTGGAGGGGGGATGGGGGCATTTGGCCCCTCTTTTTTTTTATGAGACAGCACGGGCCGCTAAAGCCCTAATCAAGGCCATCCCATTAACGCTATGTATATATATATGGGGGTGAACAAGTGTGGATATGTACATGTGTATATGTGTATATGCATGTGTATGTGGGTATATATGTATATG
>JAUUDW010624837.1:0-19176 GCA_032361385.1 Panulirus guttatus
ATGACCATTCTAACCCTCTCACTTTTATCGTGTTGCTTTGACTTCTACTCTTTCCAAAGTCTTTGAATCGCTCCTCAGTTCCCATACCCTTAGACATCTTAAATTTTGCAGTTTTCATTCTTATCATCAGTATGGCTTCCGTAGGGCAAGATCTAATAATAATTTCCTTTAATATCATGCAAATGACTAGTCATCATGTCTGAAAGATTTTGGGGAATCCTTTGGAAATACCTTGATATATCCAAGTTTTTGATAGGGCGTGGCATTCTGGTTTCATCTCAAGTTCCCCTCTTTTCACTTCCTTTCCTCACTTTGCTCCTTCATGAGCTAGCTTCCTCTCAGGCCAATTCATCTCTGTGTTGCTGATTGTGTAGCCTCGCCACTTCTCTCCACCAATAATAGCAACCCTCAAGGTTCTCTCCTCTCTCCTGCACTTTTTCTCCTTCTTATCGATTATTTTTCTTCTACAAATAACCAAATGCACTAATATTCTGACCACGTCTCACATCCATTAGCAAAGGGGTCTAGACCAGTCAAATTTCGTCAGGCTCACATTACCAGTAGCTAGCACTTTACAGAACCTTTTTGTCAAACGAGAAGGTACTCATATATTCTGTAGCCTTCATATCTGCTCCTTCCTGTCTTCTTGACACAACTTTCTCAATAAACACAGACTTAGACAAGACTTCTCAATGAGTTAGATGAAATCTAATTAAGTTTAAGGCCTCCAAGACCGAGATTTTGCCCATTGTTCTACTAAGAACTTCCCAAAACTTTCTTTTTTCTTTTAATAGATATGTAATTCCACCTCTTGACACAATGAACATACTTGGTTTTACTGCAGCATACAGCTTATCTTAGGAACCTTACATTACAGATAGAGTTAAGTCTACCTCTACGAAACTAGGAGTTCTGTTTATACGTCGATTTTTTTTCCAGGCACTTACATCTGGGTAGGTTCTAGCACTGCATCCTTACCAGACAAAGATGAGTCAAAGGTAGTCTGATTTATCAACTTCCCGTGCTAACCTCGAAACTTGACACACTTGCCTTACGCCACATTGTTGGTTCACTTTCCCTTTTCTTTAAATATTACTTTGTTTTTTGCTCCCGGGAATAGGTTGCATGTATACCACTACTATTAACTAAATCACATGATACTGTGTTGTCCTTGGCAACTCAAGGGTGGGCTGTTTTTATAAATATTTCTTTTTCAACAAAATGAATCTCTGGAATTCTCAACTTCTTCACCTTTCCAAATAACCATGACATACCACTTCTCAAAAAGGCTGTTTTTCCAATTCCTTCCAAATTTGTTAATTCTTTTCCTCATATCCTCGTTCTTACTTTCATGAACCTCTGCATATATCAGTCAATTCTCAGCATCCATGTGGATTTTGTCTGTGCTTGGAGTGTCTAATATAAAAAGAGATTGAAAATACTTAGCATTATTCCATGAATTTACTGGTTAATATATTCCAGTCAGACATGCATTTTAATGAACCTGGATAAAAACAAGGGATAACTATATGGTGTATCAAGGGACTTGTTTATATTACTTCTTGCAATCAAAGTTAGGGCTGTAACAAGCGATACTGGGGGGCCCATTTGAGAGGTTTAACCACCTTGAGTGATTTACAAGTTGCATTTGATACTCAACTAATCTTTCTTTTGTTCGCAGCTATTTGATCTCTTGTGACTCTTGATTCATGGCTGTGTTATCAGTTTCTAAGTTTTACAAGAACTCATCAAATTGATATGTTAAAGGTAGGAAAACTGAGGAAGGATGATTTCTGATGCAGATTGGTTAAACATGACAGAATTCAAATGAATACGCCTGGTTAGAGAAGAAATCCTTCTTAGGCATGCTTTTAAAATTTCTAAGTATATTAGTGAAACTTTTTAGCCCTTAGAAATTTTGAAATAAAGGAAATGGAGAGGGAGAAGGAAGATGACTGAGGTATGAGAAAAGAAAAGGAGAAAAAGATGGAGCATAAGAAAGAAGAACGGGAGAGAAAAAGAGCATATTATTGCTCAGAAATTATATGAACTTGAACTGAGGCAACAGGAATTAGCGGTAAAACAAAAAAAGAAAAAAGAAAGATTGTAGGTGAGGAATAAACCAACTTTTCTAAAGTGTTTGATGTTACCCAGGATTTGAAACTCATGCCCACTTTTGATGATGATTGCGACAAATTTTTCATGCACCTTGATAAGATAGCAATGTCACTTACATGGCTTAAAGATTTATGGGTAGCAATGATTCACATTGTGTTGAAAGATACAGCCAGACCTTCATTTTTGTCGCTGTCACCTGATGACTGTCATGTTTATGAATCAGAGAAGAAGATAATTTTAAAGACTTATTAGCTAATTCTTAAAAGCTACCATGTTAGTTTATGAGCCTTCCTTGTTTGTTAGATTTTCGGACCGCTTTTGGTCTGAGAAGTGCCTTTGCCTATTGGCGGCCCATTGATTCATGAGCCTTAGTAAGTATGTAGGCAGCCATATACTGAGTTTGTCCATGACCTATGTAAGATGTCTGGAAAGTGGGTTGAAAAACTGGAAGATTATCAAAGTTAATGATCTTGAAGCAGCGTAGAAAGGTTTTCCCTAAGCAAATACTATTGTATTTAAAAGAAAAATACAAAAGATGTTAAAAAAAGCCTTACCACTTACCCATAACATGCAGTCTCAGAAAACTCAGTTATTCTTTTTAAAAGGGTTTCATAACATAGGACAGGTTGTTAGTGTTACTTTTCATGTAAATTAAATGCTTGTATTGGTTCAGAGCAAGTAATTTATTTTCATTACAAGAAATCAGGGCAAGCAAGTTATTGCAAACTGCACTCATTCAGTCAGCTGGAAAAATCTAACCTAACTTTAAATATCACTTGCACAAACGAAGTTTCTTTTGATCCTCTCATGGTTCATGATTCTGTTTCAGTTGAAGAATCTAATGATGTTCAGTATCATGAGAAGATTTTGCATGACACTGATGCCTCTCTCTTAGCATTTTGTCGGAAGGACCGGTTTCCTGCCTGGAATGATATTATTCTGGATAGTTTTTTTACTTATGGGTGTTTGTGGTATGATCACTGTTCCTATGAGTGAAGTTTTTTGAGAGCCAAGATGATTTCTCAATGGGTAATGGTTGCAGTTCAAGACTCTCCATGTCAGGTGTTACCTTTTTTGATAGGTCTTAATACTGAAGGAACTAAGGTTGTATTAAATCCTGTTGTGACTTTGAATCTTCTTTAGAGAATGATACTCGGCTCCTGGATGAGGAACCTGTTTTGTTCCCGTCATAAGCTACTGCTAGGAGTATGTCACTTAAGAATATTGATGATCGTACTCCAGATGTTATTACCTTGATTCAAGTGAGCCTGACTTGATAAGTATAGATGATAAGGATGATTCTGGACTTGCAGCCATGTTCCCGGTCCTTTCGTGAAACAAATATTACGATACTATTATTCTAAGATATACCCAACTCCATTTATTGTTGGAATCTTGGTAACTTTTCATCATCATTAGGGCCAGCATAACATGGCTTTTCCTTAATTATATGCATCAAAACTCTGAGAAAAAAGATGTATGATAATGATGTTTTATTTATTCATACGAATGAACCAGGTAACCATACATTTTCGCTAAAATATGATGCATGAATATAAAAGAATAAGGTAGCCAACTGAGTGGCGTTTTGTTTTCCTGCTGTTTAGTGATCAAAGCTATGTTCCTTAAACTGAAGAACTGTCGTCACATCTTCTATCTCACATTTTCAGTTTTATGGAAGAATAAACCAGGTAAGCACGTTTTATCAACAATATATTATATAGCACTTGGTTGTGAGGCTGGGATGGTAGTGGCTGAAGCGGGGGTGGCGAGGCGTGCCGTCCGTGGCGTCAGGACTTCCAGCCTCACTAGTGTTCGTACTCTGCTCAGCGACTGTGGAAAAGGTCAGCACCTGTTGCGTTTTGTTTCGAAATATGTTGCTGCTGAAGGAGCTGCTGTTGCAACTCTCGGCGTTCATCGACGGCCTGCTGAGCGGCGAGCTGTTGCTGCTGAAGTTGTTGAGCGGCGATCTGTTGTGCCTCCATCATGGCTGCCAATCTTTCTAGCGCTGACATGCCGGCAGCACCTGCCTTCCCCATCTTCTCAGAACTCACCCGACGACCACTTTCCCCTTGCTTGCGTGGTTCGCCGGGCATGGCAACATTGATTGTGGGGACAATGATTCACTGGCGTCGGGGAAACACGTTTACAACACGGGTTCCTGAGGTGAGCAGGGGGTGTATCAACCTGGGGCCATTATAATCAGAGCAAGAGACACCTGGGTAGGTCACGGCAGATCAAAGACGGTCATTGACGCTCAGGGCAGAAGGATGGCACCGGCAATGGAGGTCGGCAGCGCGGGGAGATAGGCACCATGGGCAGTTATGGCGTCCTATGTTGATTAGCAATATCTTGTATCACTGTGTCAGTCTTTTTGCACCACTCCCTGATGCTACTCACTGCACCAGGTAGGAATGGTGAAGCAAAAACGATGGTGAAGACGTGACACTTAGTTTATCCACAAACAAACAAGATACACAAGTAAGATTAGCGAGACGCGAGGGAGTGTGTTGACTGCCCGAGAACTTATCGCTTCTGCCGACAGATCGCATCACCCTTATTCAAAACAAAAGGGAGACGAGTGTAATACATTACATAATAACATTACATGTAGAGATACATGAAACATAGTATACATAGCATAAACTTCCTCCATTCACAAAACTAATCGGTCTAATTATTAGACTCCCATAAAGCATACTTGTAATCTGGCAACCTTGGGACCTGGCCATTGTCGTAGCAGAGAAAATGCCGGAACTGACACCTGAGAAATCCTGTGTAGACACATGCCCGACCCCTAGTCTTGCCAGCACATTTCACATACATATTGCTGTGTTATCAAAGGTAGAAAAGAGCTTAAAACACGAAATAATACAACCATTAATGCTTCCAAACAAGGTTTCTATTGTTGCATCATATACATCAGTAGTACATCAGGGTCAACAGGGTCTTCATGGTCAGCAGATACTTGCGCATCAGGGGCAGAGGAGGTGCAGGAAAGTGGATTTTCTACGCTTGAATGAGCCTTGGCAATGTTATTAACGACCTTCTTCAACCACTGTTCCAATGTATCTTGTTTCTGGTACTCTGGCTTTTCTTCAAATTAATTTCCTTTGAATCAAATAAGCAGACAATTTCATGTTCTGTTATAAAGTCCCTTTGCTTCAGTCCTGCAATTAAATCTCTCGTCGTCTGAATAAATTTATATATAGAAATTCTTTCTTCCGCTTCCTCGTTTTCCTCTGCACTTTCTTTATGATGATTTTGTTTCTTCTCACCTTGCTGAACCATCTTCATGATTTCTTGATCAGCTGGTTGATTACAGGCTCATCATTATCAATGTTCATCCATTCTTCCAGGTTTTCCCCTGTAATCTCTTTGGTTATTGCAAGACACTTTGGGTTAGTTATACTCCTACCCTACTCGACTAATTCTTGGATCAATATATTTTCACGAGAAACTCTAAATCTAGAGACGTCAGAATCATTTCTTTCCTCGTCCTGAAACATTATGCTTGGCTACAGTTTGTGCCAGCCACCTTGCAGTGTCTTTTTCCCAACTTTATTCCAAGCAGAAGCTAGAAGCTAGTTACCATACCATACCCTTTAAGTTAAATTCCTTCATGAAATTTTCAGCAAGCTTCCCATCATTCAGTGCAACAAGGAAATGGTGCATGGACTCTTAACATTCTGGATTGAGGCCAACAGAGTCAAGTCACATCCACATTATCGGTCAGTTCCCAGCGGGATGTACCCTTACCGGGTAAAGTCTGTTGGGCATACCTGTGTTGTCCACACTAATGAGCTGGTTGGGCAGTCAAGTCGTACAGTAGCTAGCAGGAGGTTGGCAGGCCGCGAGTGCGTTATCACCATGCGCAGCGTAGTTGGAAGGAAAAAAAGTAGCGCTGTGCAAAATATTGATTGCTGCGTGCGTAAAACAGAAAAAAAAGAACAGTGCAGAAAACTATACGCTGTAAAGAGTGACAACTTTTTGTGGCTGGCAGCGCTGATGCTCCAGACCCAGCGTCAAACCACCGGGCAGTGTCAAGTGATTTCGCTGAACTACGGACAAGGCCAGTCCGCTGATTTGCCCATCAAAGTTGGGACACAGTGTCAGATGACGGACTTAACACTTGTGCCCGCTGGGCACTGTCCAATAGTGTGGACGCTCCTTTACAGTGTGCTCTGGCTTCACGCACGAAGTAATATTCAAACCATTTAAGAAAAAGTTTAGTTTTCATCCACCCTTTTTTAGTACCACGGTAGGTAAGTGGAAAAATTTTCACTCCTTTAAATGCCCTCGGGTGAGCATTCTTACCAATTACCATCAGCTTGGTTTTACGTGTTCCTGTAGCATTGCTGCAGCTAAGAATTGTTATCCTATCTTTGGAATCCTTACCCCAAGATGGAGACTCCTCAGTATCTTGAGCAAGGATTTTTCGAAGCATACAACGCCCCCAATACAGGGCAGATTCGTCAGCATTATACACTTGTTTTGGGGCTAAGCATTCCGCTTTCACTAACTGTGAAAATTCATCGACAAACTTTGTCGCAGCTTCCGTCTCAGCACTATACTTTTCACTGCACAAACTATGTTACTGAAATTCCATGTCTCTACATAAAATTGTGTAACCATTCTTGCGAAGACTCATAGTCATAGTCTAGCTTTAGTTTTCTGTGAAAGATTTTGGCCTCTTCGCTAAGCGTCTCCCCAGAAATGCTTACACCTTCATTACATCGGAGCTTAAACCACTTTATAAGTGCACTGTCTAATTCTCTACTCCTGATCCCGTTCAAACTTTTCCGAAACTTTAAACTTTTCTGGCGCTCATTTTCAGCAAAAATAAAAAATCTGCATCTTTTGTTTCTTTGTCATACACAGCTGATGATGCAATTGCATAGTACTCTCGCAAAGTCTTTACTGAAGTTCAAGCATAGATAATGATTTATGCTTATGCTTATTAGCACTAGCACCATCTTCTGCACCTCTTGTTCTCTTGAAGGGCATCCTGAAGGGCTGAAATACAGTTGAATATAAGAAATTAACAGGACTGTCAATCAGCTCGGCTACAGATTCAGAACGTGCCGGACCATGGGAGTTGCCGGACAACAGAGCGCCGATTAGAGAGATACAACTGTTTTTGGGAAAAGTACTGTACTTCAAAATTTCTTCTGGTTTTCAGAAATTCCTTATTCTAATTCATTTTCATGAATGAAAAAAAAGGAAAGTACCCCAACCTAAATATGGGAGACACAGCAAACTCTGCGGCCTTGACCTAACCCTGCTTAGGAAAAACCGAAAGGTTCAGGTAACTTCATGGAAGGTTTAGTGAGTATTATCATTGTTTTCTCTTCTGTGAAGAGGGCTTTCTGGAAATTGATTGGTATGGTTTTTGTTTTGGTACGCTAGTACAGTATCAGCCTGAATGAATATGAATATGATACATATATACATCAATTTAAAGAGAATGCATTGCACACACAGATTTATCAAAAGAACAAACTCTAGAGAACTACTCAGACCAAGTCTAACAGCCATGATTCGAACGCTAACAGCAAGCCTATGATCGCCCCTAATAGGATAATGATTATTCGATTACTCGTAATCGAATGTCCTTCACCTCACTTCAAAGAGCAACGGGGTCTACACCGGTCATATCCCATTAGACTCACATTACCAGAAGTTAACATTTTACAGAATTATATTGTACAAACATGGAGATATATGAACACGAATGTTGTGAAGTTGAACTCTCACTTTCATAAAAGAAATAATACCCTCCAACAACGAGGATTTAAACCCAGGATCTTTTGCGTGGTATCCGGGAATGCTAATAGCTAGGCTATGACCACCCCTAACAAAAAAATGACTTTTCGATTACGCGTAATCGAATACCCTTCGCCTCACTTCAAAGAGCAATTGGGTCTACATCGGTCAAATCTCATCAGGCTCACATTATAAGCAGTTAACATTTTACAAAACCTTCAGTACAAACGAGGAGGTATATGAACGCGCATATAGTGCATTTGAACGTATACTCACAAAGAACACATAATAACCTCCAACAGGCAGGATTCGAATTCAGGACCTTCTGCGTAGTATGCGGAAACGGTAACCGTTGTGCTATGATCTCCCTTAATAGGGAAATGACTATTCCGTTACACGTAATCGAATACCCTTCGCTTACGTTCATGAGCAACGGGGTAGACCAGTCAGATCCCATTAGGCTCACATTACCAGCAGTTATGATTTTACAGAAACATTCTGTACAAACGCTGAGGTATATGAATGCATATGAACGCTCACATACATAGAACACATAATACCCTCTATCAGCCATGATTCGAACCCATGATCGTTTGAGTGGTATTTGGGAATGCTCACGGCAAGCCTATGATCGCCCCTATCAGGGATATGACCAATCGATTACACGTAATCGAACACTCTTCATCTCACATCCACGAGCAACGGGGTCTACCCCAGTCAAATCCCATCAGGCTCACATTAGAGCAGTCAGCATTTTACAGAACCTTACTGAACACACTCGAAGGTATATGAGCATAAATATAGTGCAAATGAACGCTCACTTTCATAAAAGACATAAAACCCTCTGACAGTCAAGATTTGAACCCAGGACCTTTTGCATGGTATCCGCAAATGCTAACGGCTAGGCTATTTTTCGCCCCTAATAGAGGACTGACTAACCGATTTCACGTAATATAATACACTTTGTGATCAAAGGGGCCTAAACCGGAAAATATTCCCAACAGGCACAAATTACCAGCAGTTAGCATCTTATAGTACTCTACTGTACAATCGCGGAGGTATATGAACTCGAACATAGCGCATATGAACGCACACTTTCATAGAACACATAATCACCAACAACAGCCGGGATTCGAACCCAGTATCTTTTGCGTGGTATTCGGGAAAGCTAACGGTTATCCCATGATCGCTCCCGATAGCGAAATGACTTTTCAGTTGTACTTAATCAAATATCCTTCTTCTGACACCGATGAGGAACAGGGTTTACACTGGTCATATCCATCATGCTCACATTACCAGCAGCTAGCATTTTACAGAACCTTACTGTACAAACTCGGAGGTGTATGAACTCGAATATAATGTACATGAATGCACACTTCATATAACATATACTATCCTCGAACTGCCGGGATTCGGACCCAGGACCTTATGTCTGGTTTTCAGGAACGCTACCGGTTAGGCTATGGTTGCCCATGATAGGGAAATGATTATTCAATTAAGGGCAATCAAATACCCTTCGTCTCATATCTATATAAAACGGGGTCTACACTGGTCAAATCTCATCAGGCTCACATTACCAGCAGTTAGCATTTTACAGAACCTTACTGTACTAACTCGGATGAACAGGCACTTTCGCAAAAGACATAGCACGCTCCAACAGCCAGGATTTGAACGCAGAACCTTTTGCCTGGTAACCGGGAATCTAACGGCTAAGCTATGATAGCCCATAATAGGGATATAATCTTTCTATTACACGTAACCGCATACCCTTCGTCTTATATCCATGAGCCAAAATGTCTATACCGGTCAAATCCCATCAGGCTCACATTACCAGCAGTCAGCAGTTTATAGGACCTTACTGTACAAACTCGGAGGTATATGATCGCGAACATACTGCATATGAACGCACTCTTTCATAGAACGCAAGAGACCCAGCAACAGCAAGGATTCGAACCCAGGACATTTTGCATGGCATTATGGAATGCTAACGGCTAGCCTATGATCACCCCTAATCGGGAAAAGACTTTTCGATTATTCTTAATGAAAAAGCCTTCGTATTGCATCCATGAGCAACAGGGTTTACACCGGTCAAATGAAATCAGACTCACACTATCAGCAGCACAAGCGCAGAGCTATATGAACAGGAATATGGTGCGTATGAAAACACGTTTTCATTAAACCCATGATACTCTCGAACAGCCAAGATTCGAACCAAAGACTTTTTCGTGACATTCGAGAACGCTAACGGCTAGGCCAAGATCGCCCCCTAATAGGGAAATGACTTCGATTACACGTAATCGAATACCTTTCTTCTCAAATCTATGAGCAACGGGGTCTACATCGGTTAGTAGCTTATAAGACCTGGCTGTACAAACTGGAAGGTATATGAACACGAATGTAGTGCATACGAACGCGCACTTTCATAGAACAGATAATGCCCTCCAACAACCACTATTCGAACCCAGAACCTTATGCGTGGTATCCAGGATTGCTAACGGCTAGACTGTTATCGCCCCAAATGAATGAATGTTCAGTTAGACGCAATCTAATACCCTTCGTCTCACATCCATGAGCAAAGGGGTCTACACCTGTGAAATCCTATCAGGCTCACATTACTGTACAAACTCGGAGGTATATGAACACGCACTTTTATAGAACAAATAATGCCCTCCAAGAACCACGATTAGAGCCCAGGACCTTGTGCGTGGTACTCGGAAACGCTAACGGATAGGCTACGATCGCCCCTATTAGGGAAATAACTATTCGATTATTACGTATACCCTTCGTCTCACATCTATCACCACCGGGGTTTACATCGGTCAAATCCATTCAGACATACATTATCAGCAGTAAACATTATAAGGAATCTTATTGTACAAACGCGGATTTATATGAACACGAATTTAATACATATGAACAAAAAAAGCAATTTCTTGGAACACATAATACCCTCCAACAGACAGGATACGAACCCACGAAATTTTGCTTGGTATTTCGGAACGCTAACGGCAGGGCTATGATCGCCCCTAATATGAATATGACAATTCGATTACAAGTAATCTAATACTCTTGGTCTCATCCACGAGAAATGATGTCTAGACCGGTCAAATAACTTCACTCTCACATTACAAACAGTTAGTATTTTACAGAACCTTACTGAACAAACGCGAGGATAGATGACGACGAGTATAGTGCATATGAACGCTCACTTTCATTGAACATATATACCCTCCAACAGCAAGGATTCGAACACAGGACGTTTCGCGTGGTATTCAGAAACGCTAATGGCAAGCTTTTTATTGCCCCTAATAGAAAAATGATTATTCAATTACACGTAATCGATTACCCTTCGTCTTACATCCATAAGAAACAGGGTCTGCGCCAGTCAAATCCCATTAAGCTCACATTACCAGCAGTTAGCATTTTACAGAACCTTACTGTACAAACGCGAGGATATATAAACACGGATATAGTGCACATGAACCCTTACTTTCATAGAACACATAATACCCTCCAAGAGACAGGATTTGAAACCAGGACCTTTTGCGTGGTACCCGGGAATGCTAACGGCTGGGCTATGATCACTACTAACATGGAAATGATTATTCGATTACACGTAATCGAATACCCGTCGTCTCATTCATGAGAAATGGTGCCTAGGGCTGGACAAATTCTATCAGTCTCACATTACCATCAGTTAGCATTTTACAGTATTTTACTGTACAAACGCAGAGGTATATGAACACAAATATAAAGCATATAAACATGCGATTTGATAGAACACCTAATTTCCTCTTACTGCCAAAATTCGAACCCACAATCTTTTCATTGGTATTTGGGAACTTTAATGGCTAGGCTATGTTCACCCCAAATAGGGAAATGAAAATTCGATCAGAGGTAATTGAATGCCCTTCGTTTCACATCCATGAAAAATGGGATCTACACCAGTCAAATCTTAACAGGCTCACATTACCAGCAGTTAGCATTTTACAGAACCTTACTATACAAACTCGGTAGTATATGAACACGAATATAGTGCATATGACCGCATAGTTCAGGAAAACACATAATGCCCTCAAAGAGCAATGATTTGTGACCTGGTTCTTTTGCGTGGTATCAGGGAATGCTATCGGCTAGGCTAAGGTCGCCGGTAATAGGGAAGTGAATGTTCGAGAACACGTAATCGAACACCCTTCGTGTCACATCTGTGAGCATCGGGGCCTAAACTGCTCAAATCCCATCAGGTTCACATTGCCAGCAGTAAGTATTTCACAGAACCTTAATGTACAAACGCTGAGGTATCTAAATACGAATATATTGCATATGAAAGTGGACTTTCAAAGAACACATAATACCTTCCAACAGCCAGAATTCGAACCCAGGACCTATTGCATGGTATTCCGAAACACTAACGGCTGGTCTATTATCACCTCAAATAGGGAAATGACTATTCAGTTACACGTAATCGAATACCCTTCGTCTCACATTCATGGGCCAAGGGATCTACACCAGTCAAATCTTATTAGCCTCGCATTACCAGAGGTTAGCAACTTATAGGAACATGACTGTACAAACGTGGATGTATATGAACACAAATAATATAGTGCATATGAAAGCGCACTTTCATGCAACACATAAATAACCTAACAACCAGGATTCAAACCAAGGACCTCTTGCGTCCTATTCAGGAACGCTAACAGTTAAGCTATGATTGCCCCTAATAAGGACACGACTTTTCCCTTATACGTAATCAAATACCCTTTGTCTCACATCCGTGAGCAACAGGATTTACAACGGTGAAATCCCATCAGGCTCACATTACCATCAGTTATGATTTTACAGAACCTTACTCCAGAAACTCAGAAGTATATGAACAAGAATATAGTGTATATGAACACGCGCTTTGATAGAAACCATAATACCCTTCAACAGCCAGGATTCGAACACAGGACCTTTTGCGTGGAATTCGGGACCGTTAACGGCTAGGCTATGATCGCCCATAATAGGAAATGACTATACGATTACACGTAATCGAATACCCTTCGTCACACATCGATGAGCAATAGCGTCTACACCGGTCAAGACCCATCAGGCTCACATTAACAGCAGTTAGCATTTTACAGAACCTTACCATACAAACTCGGAAGTATATGGATACGAACATAGTGAATATGAAGGCGTAGTTTCGTGAAATATATAATACCCTCCAACAGCTAGGAATCGAACCCAGTAACTTAGCATAATTTTCAGGAACACTAACGGCTATGCTATGACCAGCTGAATTAGTGAAATGTTCATGAGCAACGGGGTCTACACCGGTGAAATCCCATCAGGCTCTATAAATTATTATCTTATAGGACCTTCCTGTGCAGACTCGGAGGTATATGAACACGAATATAGTGAATACGAACCTGCACTTTCGTAGAACATATAATACCCTCTAACAGCCATGACTATAATCTAGGAACTTCTGCGTGATATTTGGGAACGCTAAAGATCAGTTTATGATCGCTCCTAATAGGGAAATGATTATTCGATTACAAGTAATCGAATACCCTTAATCTCACATCGGAGAGCAAAGGGGTCTACACCGGTCACATCCCATCAGGCTTAAATTACCAGCAATTAGCATTTAACAGAACCTAACTGTGTAAAAGCGGAGGTATATGAACGCGAATATAGTGTATAAGAACCCGCACTTTCATAAAACGCATAATGCACTCCAGCAGCCAGGTTTTGAGCCCAGGACCTCTTGTTTGTTATTCAGGAGGACTATTGGCTAGGCTATGATCACCCCAAAAAGGAAAAAGGACTACTGAACTATACGTAATCGAACACCCTTCGTCTCACATCCATAAAGAACGGGGTTTACACCGGTGTGTTCACATCTGACTAACATTACTAGCAGATAGCATTTTACAGAACTTTTCTGTACAAACGCGGATACTGCATGTGAACGCGCACTACATAGAACATATAAGACCCTCTAACATCCATGACTAGAACCCATGACGTTTTGCGTGGTATTTGGGAACGCTAACGACAAGACTATGATAGCCCTTAAACGTGAAATTATTATTCGATTACATGTAATCAAATAGCCTCGTCTCACATCCATAAGCAGTGGGGTCTACACCGGTCAAATCCCAAGAGGCTCACGTTAGAAGTAGTTAGCATTTCAGAGAAATGTAGTGCACATGAACGTGCGCTTTCATAGATCACATAATACCCTCCAATATCCAGGATTCGAACTCAGGACCTTTTGCATGATTTTCGGGAAAGCTAACGGCTAAGCTATGATCGCCGCTGATACTGAAGTGATTATTTGATTGCATGTTATCGAATACCCTTTGTCTTACATCCATGAGCAACGGGGTATGAACCGGTCAAACCCCATGAGGCTCAAATTACCAGCAGTTAGGAATTTACAGAACCTTTCCCTACAAACGCGGAGGTATATGAACACGAATATAGTACATATGAACGCGCACTCTCATAGAACACATATTACCCTCCAACAGCCAGGATTCGAATCCAGGACCCTTAGCATTATATTTTGTCCGAATATAGTACAGTTGAACGCGCACTTTCATAGAACACATAGTTCCCTCCAATAGCTAGTATTCGAACCCAGGACCTTTAGCATTATAAGTGGGAACACTAACGGCTTGGTTATGATCACCCCAAACAGGGAAATGACTATTCGATTACTTGTAATTGAATACCCTCCGTCTCACATTCAAGAGCAATGGGGTCTACAACGGTCAAATCAAATTTTGCACACAGTACCAACAGTTAACATTATAAACGAATATAGTCCATATCGATGTGCACTTTCAGAAAACACAACCTTCACCAGCCATGATTCGAACCCATACCGTTTTGCGTAATTTTTGGGAACGCTAACGACTAAGCTCTGATCGCCCCTAATACTGAAATGAGTATCTGATTACACGTAATTAAATACCCTTCGTCTCACATCCATGAGCAGTGGGGTTTACAACGGTCAAATCCCATGAGGATAACAATATCACAAGTTACCATTTCAAAGAACCTTAGTTTACAAACGGAGGTATATGAACACGAATATAGTGCATATAAATGCACGCTTTCTTAGAACAAACGATACCCTCCAACAGCCAGGATTCGAACCCAGATCCTTTTTTTGTGGTATTTGTGAACACTAACGTCTAGGCTATGGTCACGCCAAATAGGGAAATGACTATTCGATTACACGTAATCGGATATACTTCGTCTCACGTTCATGAGCAATGGGGTATACACCAGTCTAATACATTAAGACTCATATTACCAGCAGCTAACATCTTACAGAACCTTACAGTACAAACGCAGAGCAGAGGTATATGAAACGAATAGAGTGCATATGAACGTGCACTTTCGTAGAACAAACGATACCCTCTAACAGGTAGGACTCGAACCCAGGATCTTTTGCATAGTATTCGGGAACACAAACGGGTAGCTATGATAGCCGCAAATCATGAAATGGCTGTTCGAATACCCTTGGCTGTATCGATGAACAACGGAGCGTGCATCGGTCAAATCGTAACAGGCTCAATAAACCAGAGGTTAGTATCTTATTGAACCTTACTGTGTAAACTCAGAGGTAAATGAACTCGAATGTAGTGTGTATGAAAGCGCACTTTCATAGAACATACAATACACTCCAACAATACACTACACTCGAACCCACAAGAGTTTTTTGGTGTATTTGGGAACTCTAACGGCTAGTCTGTGATCTCTCCTAAAAGGAAATATGACAATTCTATTACACGTAATCGAATACCTTTCTTTTCACGTCCTTGAGCAAAGGGGGTATACACCGGTCAAATCCCATCTGGCTCACATAATCAACAGTTACCAATATACAAAACATTAATGCACAAACGCGGAGGTATATGAACACGAATATAGTGCATATGAACGCGCACTTTCATAGAGCACATAATACCCTCCAACAGCCATGATTCTAACCTATGACCTTTTAACGTGGTATTTGGGAACGCTAACGGCAAGCCTATGATCGCCCTTAATTGGGAAATGATTAATCGATTACATGCAATCGAATACCTTTCATCTAACAGCCACGAGCAACGGGGTCTACACCAATCAAATTCCATCAGTCTCACATTACGAGCAGTTAGTCTTTTGCAAAATCTAACTGTACAAACTTAGAGGTATATGGACACGAATGTAGTGCGTATGAAAGCGCACTTTCATGCAACACATGATATTCTTCAATAGCTAGGATTAGAACCCAGGATCTTTTGCGTGGTATTCGGGAACGCTAACGGCTAGGCTATGATCGCCCATAGCAGGGAACTGAATATTCGATTATACGTAATTGAATATCCTTCCTCTCAAATCCATGAGCAATCCACTCGTCAAATCTATCAGGCTCACATTATCAGCGTTTAGCATTTTACAGAATCTTAATGTATACGAACACAATTATAGTGCATATGAACGCACGCTGTCATAGAATACATAATACCCTTCAACAGCCAGGATTTGAACTCACGACCTTTTGCGTGGTATTTGGAAACGCTGACGGCTAGGTTATGATCGCCCCTAATAGGGAAATGACAGTTCGAATGCACGTAATCGAATACTCTTTTTCTTACACGCAAGAGGAATGGGGTCTACGCCAGGAAAATCCAATTAGGTTCACATTACCAACAGTTAGCAATATACAGAACATTACCGTACAAACGCGGAGGTATATGAGCATGAATATAATGCATATGAACGCGCACTTTCATAAAACACATAATACCCTCCATCGACCATAATTCGAACCCAGGACCTTTGATATGGTATTCGGGAATGCTAATGGCAAGCCATGATCGTCCCTGACTAATCGATTGCTTGTAACCGAACACCTTTCGTCTCACATCCATGAGCAACGACGTCTACGCTGGTCAAATCCCATCAGGCTCACATTACCAGTAGTTTGTCTTTTCCAGAACCATACTGTACAAACACAGAGATATAAGAGTACGAATGTAGTGCATATAAAAGGGCACTGTCATAGAGCATATAACACACTCAAAGAGCTAGGATTCGAACCCAGGACCTTTTGCATGGTATTCGGGAACTCTAACGGCTTGGGAATGATTGCCAGTAATTGGGAGATGACTAATCGATTACACTTAATCGAACACCCTTTGTATCACATTTATAGGCAACGGGGTCCATACGTCTCATATCCTATCAGGCTCAAATTACCAGCAGTTAGCTTTTTACAGAACATTACAAACTTGGAGATATATGAACACGAATATATTGCATATGAACGCCCTTCTTTCATAAAACACATAATACCCTCCAACAACCAGGATTTGAAACTATGACCTTTTTTGTGTTAACCGTGAATAGTAACGGCTTGGCTATGATCGTCCATAATAAGGAAATGACCATTCGATTACACGTACATGTAATCAAATACCCTTCGTAATCGAATACCCTTCGTATCATATCCATGAGCAACGGTGGTTTACACATGTCAGATTCCATCAGGCTTCCATTATCAACAGTTATCATTTTACAGAACCTACCTTACAAGCGCAAAAGCATAAGAACACGACCGTAATGCATATGATCGCGCACTTACATAGAACACAAAATCCCCTCCAACAGCTAGGATATCGAACCTAGGACCTTTTGCGTGGTATTCGAGAACGCTAGCGGCTACGCTACGATCACACCAAAGAGTGAAAAAACTATTCAATCACACGTAATCGAATACCGTTCGCTTCACATCGTTGAGCAACTGGGTCTACACCGGTCAAATCCATCAGGCTCACATTACCAGCAGTTACCATTAAAAAGAAATTCGTACTAACGCTTGGGTATATTTTAACATGAATATAGTGCATATAAACGCGCACTTTCATAAAGCAGATAATATCCTTCAACAACAAGAATTCGAATCCAGGACCATTTGCATGGTATTCGGGAACGATAACGGCTAGGCTATGATTTTCCTTAATAGGGAAATGACTGTTTGATTAAACGTAATCGAATACCCTATCCATAAGCAACGGGGTCGACACCGTTCAAATTCTGTTAGGCTCACATTACCAGCAGTTAACATTTGACAGAAACTTAGTATACAAACGCAGAAGTATATGAACACGAATTTAGTGCATAAGAACGCGCGTTTACAGACAACACATAATGCCCTCCAACAGCGAGGATTTGAAACAGGAACTTTTGCGAAGTAATTGGGAACGATAACCGCTGGGCTATGATCTCCCATAACATGGTAATGACTATTCGATTAAATGTAATCGAATACCCTTCGTCTCACATACATGAGCAACGGGTTCTACACCAGTTAAATCCTATTAGGCTCATATTACCAGCAGTTAGTATTATATAGAACCTTACTCTACAAACGCGGAGGTATACGTACACGAATATAGTGTATATAAACGCACACTTTCATAGGACAAATAATTCCCTCCAAGATGGAAAATTCTAACACAGGAACTTTTTTATGGTATTTGGGAACGCTAATGGCTAGGATAAAATCACATATGATATAGAAACAACTATTCAGTTACACGTAATCGAATACCAGTCGTCTCATACCCATGATCAACGGGGGTGTACACCAGTGAAATTCAATCAGGCTCATATTACGAACAGTTAGCATTTTACAGAACCTTACTGTAGAAACGCGACGGTATGTGAACACGAATATATTGTATATAAACCTGCACTTACATGAAACACAAAATGCCTCCAAGACCCAGAACCTTTTGCATAGTATTCGGGAACGCTAGCCGGTGGGCAATTATTTTTCCTGATACAAAAATGGCAATTCGAATGCACGTAATCGAATCCCCTTCATATCACATCCATGAGCAACTGAGTCTACACCGGTTAAATCCAATTAGTCTCACATTACCAGCAGTAAACACTTTTCAGAATCTTGTACAAGTGCAGAGGTACATGTACACTTTCATACCGCAGATAATGCACTCCACCAACTAGAATTGGAACCCAGGACCTTTTGCATGGTATTCGGGAACGCTAATGATCGTCTCTAGCAGGGGAATGACGTATCGTTTACACGTAATCGAATACCCTTCGTCTTATATCCATGAAAAACGGGGTCTACACCAGTCAAATCTCATCAGTCTCAGTGGTGCAGCGGTTAGCGTTCCTGACCGTGACGCATGCACGGGTAGCCCAGGGTCGGGCGCATAGGTTCGAATCCTGGTTGCAGCAGTCGGTCCACAGTCAACCCAGCTGTTCATCCACACC
>JAUUDW010624838.1:0-11536 GCA_032361385.1 Panulirus guttatus
TACTCTTACATTACTTACTCGATCAAACCATCTCACACCACATATTTTCCTTAAACATCTCATTTCCAATACATCCATATATGTATGTATGTATGTATGTATGTGTGTATGTGTGTGTGTGTGTGTGTGTGTGTGTGTGTGTGTGTGTGAATAAGTTATTGAGTTCTTAATGGCAACAAGAAATTAATCTCCATAGTTATTGAGTGTAGAGATGAATTTTGAGTGAGATGTAGAAAACCGATAACCATGACCAAAACTTGATTGTTTGTCTGAGACTGTACTATGTCTTTTGAGATGTAAAGTTGTAAAAAGTTTATATAACAAGGGAGTTAACTAAGGTAGTGAAAGAGAATGAAGGGCCATCCTTTTTAGAGATGATTTGCTTGTTGAGTTTTTAATATGCCAGCAATGTAAAAGAGAAGGGTAGAAGCTTGAAAACGCTTGTAACAGACAGTTTTATTGTAGGCTATTTTTGTCTAGAACAAGAGGAGGAATACTGTCTCAGGTCAAAATACTTTTGCATTCCAGATGTTGGAGATATGTTATGGTGGGCGTAGGTGGTGAGGTGAGATAATTATCTAAATGAAAAGTAAGAGTTTCTTGTAAATTTGGAAAAGTGGAGCCATGGATACTATCTTTTTGGGGAGAGGATTTAGTCTGCAGTAGTATGTCAGGATGAAATAGGGTAGTATGATAAAGATTTACATAAGTTGTTCATTAAATGACTTTCTAAAGGTCCAGAAAGATATTTCATTGTACTTTATGTGGAGAAGTTTTATTTTAGGTATTGAATATCTTATGGTTGATGATACATTACTGTAGTTTTTAAGATGTGATGTATGCCCAGTATGTTTCCTTGTTGTGTTTCTGTTTTGTTTGCTTTTAGCTGTTTATTTATTGTGGTCCTCTGACATTATGGTAGGAACATTAGCAAGGAGCCTCTACAAACACTGCACTAGACTGGCCCCCTACCAGTGGCCTGTTAAGGGTGAGGCACTAAAGGCAAAGAAGCGGCACTGGAGTTCACTAATTATGGAGACTATGGCTGTGGCCACCCACTTGAGGGAATTCCTGAAGGAAACAGGCATCAGAGATATAGATAGAGATGCAGGCTTTAAATGGAGAGAAAATGAAGATTCAGTACTTCCTTTTCAGTAAAATTGGCTTAGTAATGTTTTATTTAGTTCACCATAGGAGTTTTTAAAGTGAAATAGTTTCAAATTACAGATGTCTGTTATCTGATAAGGAAATGTATATGCTTGCTATTATCTTTTTTAGAATATTTTGTTAACCACACTTAACAGTATAATTTTTTATAGTATTTGATAAGAGGATATTTCATGATTCATGTAAATGTTGTCATGCATTAATTCTTGAAGGTTGCCTGAAGTAATATGTCAGAACAATAAAATAAGTGATTGGCCAGGTGGTAGATTCACTTGTTTCATGCTTTGGATAAGAATTGCTAAGTCTATATGAACCTAATTTACATCATATTGGTAAGAACCAAAGTTTAAACAGAGGTTTGATGGCCAAGGTCACAAGTTCTAGATTTGATCATTGTGCCTTACAGTTCTCCAATAAATTTTCCACATTTTCTCTGGTGTATGTTTTCCAAATTTACAGATATTTGATCTTTGATTAAGCATAACTGTTATGAATACAATGGGATGAACTTTTCATTATCTTTATGTGACCCCAGGACCCATTTTATGGAACCTTTGCAGCTTCAAGGCTGCACTCCACACAGGGACAGGGATATAGTAGACTCCTTTAGAATGAGAAGGTCGCTAAGAGGAAAAGGCTATATTTTGCCTGTAAATGATGATTCAGCCTTGCCAAAGGTGACTTTTCACACATAGTATAACCATTTGCAAGGAGAATCCAGTAACTCTAAGTTTTTAAGTAAAGAGTGTAAGCATCTGTTAACTGTTCATGAAATTTAATGCTTTCACTGTACATTTAGTTAATTACCAGCCTACAGTGTAAAAAGAGGGGAAAAAATGTACACCATAGATTGATCATTACAAGTCTTTATGTCATCAATGGTTTGATTAGCAATTTGGGTCAGAAATTACTCTTTGAAGTATAATCAGAAAATCCATAATTCTAAATATCTTTCTTTCTCAAAGGCAGTGGATCCAGAAGGTGACCCAGCAAGCTTGTCTATCATCAGTGGCAATGAGCTTCGTCATTTTGATATTGGAGAAACCTCAGGAACTCTGCGATTAGTGGACCAGTTGGATCGTGAGAATCTGGATGCATATACTCTGGTTAGTTCAGGATTTTAATTCAAGTGAACATTTTTTATTAGAAGTGGCAAGAGGGAAGAAGGGAGAGAAAAATGTTTTTATAGAAGGAGGAAAAGACTAGTACTGTGATAAACTTACTCACTCATTTACTCACCCCAAAACCGACCACCAGTCCCTTAGTAGAAACAAAATACTTACCCCCATTTCACTTTTCAGCAACCCATACTCACAGATCGCCCTTCCCCAACAAATCAATGCATGCAAATTTGAAAACACCTACACACAGTAGTGACTTGACAAGCATTAAACAACCACACTTCGTACCCAGTTTTTATTACATATGTGCATACATCCATCCATCTGAAACAACATTCCTGGGCATGGCATACAAGTTACACTTCTGGAAACTGCCTATCTATGAAACATTACAAACACTAATTCATCTTGTTAAAAGACCCTTCACACTCAAGATACAACTACCATATGAAGGCACTGAACACTTACTACTTATACAGAAACAACATCCCCAATTTTCTTGACCTGTAGTTCTGCCTGGTGGCATGGTCAACTTCTTGAGTGCTACAGGAGTCCAATGGAAGAGGCTCCTGGGGCAGCAAGTAAGTGAGAGTAATCATGGTAGCTGATAGAAAAATGGGAGCTGAAGTAATCCATAGGGTGGATGAGGGGAGCTAAGGTCTTGAGTGCACTGGGGAGTGTGTGGAATGGGAGTTCACCATTTATGAGTATGTTGGATGGTATAGTAGTCCCAGAAGTGCTGCATAGATGAAGCACATGAAAAAGGGTGGAAAAGGATGGATACATTGGAAATGAGACAATTGAGGAGTAGATGTGGTGTGAGGTGGGTTGATTGAGTAAGAAATGACAGGACAAGAGAAAGGTGTGGTAGTAAGAAGAGTGTGGTTGTGAGAACTTAAGAGGGTGTGCTAAAATGGTTTTGTCATATGGAGAAAATGAGTAAAAAGAGACTGATTGAGTGGGTATACATGTCAGGAGTGTGGAGAACAGAGAGAAGGGGGAGACCATACGCATATTCCTTTATCAGTTGTTTGAGATCCTTTTTACCTGATAATGTAGATATAGCTATAAGATTTTGCTAACTTTACCTGGAATATGAGAAATAGCATATACATTACAGGATGATGAATAGCTAAAAATTAAACAGAATGACATATCTTTATTTTTCATCTTTTTAAAGGTTGTGAAAGCAGAAGATCCAGAAGGCTTGCACAACACTGCTACTGTCAGCATTACTGTAGGTGACATCAATGACAAAAATCCAGAATTTTTAGGTCTTCCATATTCCTTTAGAGTGAATGAGGGGCAGGAAGATGCTGTAGTTGGTACTGTCAAGGTAAGGTAAAACAGTATAAAGTAACAGGTCTGAGGTTATTCTCATACTTGAGCGGTAGTGTCATATGTTGACAAATATTAGGAATTACTGATATTGATGTAAGAGATGATGGTTACTCTCTGTTACTTTAAAATCATGTAAACCTTTATGTCTTGTTTCAGGCTGAAGATAATGACATGGGTACTAATGGTGAAGTGTTTTACTCTGTGCCTGACAATTCTCCCTTCAATATTGGTAGTGATACGGGTGAGATCAGAACAAAGCAAGCTCTTGACTATGAAAAGCAACAGGTGAGTCCTTTTTTTTTCTTTACAGCATCAGTCTTAAGAAAATGTCTTGAGATAGTATGTTAGATTTCTGTATGTCAGACCAGACCTAGATGAAAATCTAAAACATTATTTGAATGAAATGCCCAAAATACACCATATTCAGTGAAAATGAAAAGGATTTAGTGAGAAAAACTTACTTCATGAATTGAGTCATTTCAAGGCCCTCATACCCCAAAGCCTTATTTATTTAATTGGTTGATCTTCTTGGTCTTCCTCTCCCCCTTGCTCCTTCTGCTTCCAACACATATATCCTCATTTTCATTACTCAGTACACCTGCTCAGCTCAACAAGGAAGCATCCTTCTCAGTTAGGGCATAAAAGGCTAACAAGACACTCTTCCTCAGTGAATACATCCTTAATCACTAAACATGCATAAAGAGAGATTTTGTGGTGTTTTACAAATTTTTAACACTTTATCCACTTACAAAACCTTGTCTCAGCAGGCTTCATCATAATTGCTCACTTCCTATTCCACAAAGTACTCTGCCTCCAAGTTCATCTTTCAAGTTTCCATAGGTACATTTCTTGAATTCAATTCTTAAGTCAGTCACAGAACTGTCAGTGTTTTTGTGCCTAGAAAGTAAAGTGAAACATGGACTTCATGCATGTAAGACTGCTTCTTACTTTATCATTTAATGCATGCTTGAAGTTGATTTGTCATTTGAGGCCAGTGTCTCCATTCATAACTCCTCCATGCAAAAATGCTTCATTTGGATGTTATCTCCAATTATTCCTCCAATAACTATTGGAAATATTCCCAGCTCTAATCAGTTCTCTAATCAGTTCAAACCATCTATTCCTTGATCTATCTCACCTTTTATTTTATGCTGTAGTGTTGCGTATCTCTTTGACAAACCTCTCATAAACCACATGTTCATCATGACCATACCATCCAAAAAGACTTTTATCCTTGTGCCTTTCTAAGGACTTCTTCCCATCATGTAACTCTTATATCTTCATTATTTTTCTGTTTATCCTCATACAGAATAATTCTTTCCCTCTCAGGTCTTCCCTGGACCATATATCTTGCACATTACCAATCTTGTTCCTTCTTGCCAAAAACAGATAAGTTATGCTCTTGTATACTTGTCTTTCCTGTGTCTGTACCATGTGTGTTAGTAAATATATTTATGTTTAAAGTATGCATTTGCAACCCATCCCTAAGGATAGGGGAGAAGGAATACTTCCCATGTATTCCTTGCATGTCGTAAAAGGTGACTAAGAGGGTTGAGAGCTTGGAGCTGAAAATACACCCCTCCTGTTTTACTTCTTCAAAAGAAGGAACAGAGAAAGGGGCCAAGTGAGGATTTTCCCTCTAAGTCTCAGTCATCTATTCTTGATGCTACGTCACTAATGTGGAAAGTGGTGAATATATATGAAAAAACTTTCTAGGGACTTCTTCATACCATGTAACCCTCATACATCTTCATTATTTTTCTGTTTATCCTCGTACAGAATACCTCTTTCCCTCTCATTCCTTCCCTAGACCATATATCATGTGCATTACCAATCATGCTCCTTCTTGCCAAGAACAGATCAGTTATGCTCTTGTCTACTTGTCTTTCCTGTATCTGTACCATGTGTGTTAGCATATATATTTATGTTTCAAGTATGGATTTGCAGCCCTTATGACTGCTGATACATGCAATCTGCATATTCTCTCACCTCTCGCATTTCCTCCTAGGACTCTGTGCCCACATTTCACTCCCTCCTCCATTCTAAACTGCACCCAGTCATTCAAATCACACATCCCATACAGCTTCTCCCTTTGATCTACATCTCTGTTGTTTTATCAAGTTTTGTTCAAAAGGTATCCTCAACCTCCTTTTCTTTATCATTACATGGTGCATATGCAACCATTACAGCTTTTCTTAACCTGTCATATTTGAACTTTGCAATATTCAGTTATGGACTTATACAGCTTTTTTCAAACTATGTATTCAAACTTTGTTAACATTGCCACATCCTCTCTTGCAAAAATATCTGTATGATCTTCTATCATCTGTAATTAACTAATCCACTTCTCCCTAAGCTATTCATCCACCCCTTCAAAAGCAAATATAACTAGATACAGACCTCACAAAACAGAGCACTAAGAACAGGTAATAGCTGCCTAGCAGCCACAGGTAGTGATTGCCTAGCAGCCACGGGTAGTGATTGCCTAGCAACCACAAACTTTCAACACCTTCACAGTTACACAAAAATTCTTCCAGTACAATCTTACCTTTATGTGATCAGTTTCAGTTCTTTGCAACAGCAGTGGATCCTTCCCATCCAAACCTCTCCATAAGCATCCATGAACCTCAAGCAGTGAATTTAAAATTCATCCCTGCTTCATCTTTGAGCAACCTATACCTGCAGATCCCTCTTCCCCCAGCTAACACGCACATACTGGTGACATGACAAGCACTAAACAACCCACCCTTCCACCCAGACTTGAATGCCACTTCTACAGATGCATGCATTTGAAACCACACTCCCCAAAAATGTAATAGTTATCTTTTCTCATCTGTGGTCTAGACAACGCTCATGTCTCCAGCTCTACACACACTCTGATTTAACTCATAGAAAGACCCATTATACCCAGGAGCAATGTCTACATTCAAGATACTAAACATTTACTCCTCAACTGTCCTGTATTTCCTTTACAAACATCACCGCACTTCATGATCTGTGGTTCTGCATGTTGGATGTGGCCAGCCTCCTGAGGTCTGTAAGAGCCTTGAAGATCCTGGGGCAGGAAGATATAGAGTATAGGAATAATTTTAGAGGCCTAATCCAAGGTCCCACTACCTCCAAGCCTTGTCTCAAACCTAACATGTCTAATTTTGTATTTCTAAAATTATCAGCAACTTTTAATCTCTTAAATGCATCATCTAATCCCCTCACAGTCCATTTATCCATATGAAATTGCAACTCCTGCCTAAAGTGGCTGTAGGCTTTCCACTTTCTTCTGAGTCCACGTGCTTTTTAGAAGGGGAAATATTTGAAGAGTTGGGATCCTCAGCCATGACCTCACTGGCTGGCAAAAAGGGCAGGGTCTCTCAGCTCTGTGAGGTCGACTTACTACCCTGATGCTTAAAGTACAGCTATCAAGTTTCAGAATTAGACTGGTATAGTAATGATGGCAAAAAAATGATCTTTAAAAGATGCAGGGAAAGAGCAACAAGAGGTCATAGCAAGACTCTAGGTAAAAAAAAGTAATGGATAAGATGTAACATACCTCTGTATTGTGGATATGGATACTTAGAATAAGTTAATGGTGAGATTGTGAATTCAAGCATTATACAAAAGCTTAAGAAGCTGTGTGATTATAATGTTCAAGAAATGGGGCCCCACAGATGTAGAACTCCCACCCAATAAGTCGTTACAGATGTGGCCTTGACCATGGCCTAGATATTTGTTTATTTGCTTATACTGTATGGAGAAAGTTTTACACTCATGGGGCCCCATTTCTTGAACTTTCTCTGCAATCAAATGACTCTGCATGCAGTTAAAATTCAGATTTTCATTGTATAGCTTATTCCACTCTGATATAAAAGCATTTCTCTATGTCTTTTCTGACAAGGTTTTTGCTTAGTTTGTTATTATTGTTGTTCTGAATGCTCATTCTTTGTATCTTTTGAAGAACTTTTAACTGCAGACATCATCAAACTGGCATAGGAGCTTAAAGTCTGTGATTATTTTAAGCAACTCTTTACTCTGCTGTCTCCCACGGTAGGTAACTTTATGCCTCTAACCTCTCACTGTAATTTAGCTCTCCTAATTCTAGAACTATCTTTGTTTCTGTCATCTGGAACTTCTCTTTTAGTTAATTGTGCTTCTTTAAGTGTAATAATCTAACTTGAGATGCGTATTCTCGTAATGGCCAAATCTCTGATATGAATAGTTTGCTGAACATTTTCTTAACCCATGTACTTAATGCAGTTCTTGTATTTGCCTGCAGACAGTTTCCTTCTGACACAGTTCTCCTAAGGTGGAGCTCATGTTGACTCCCAAGTACTTCACCACAGATTTCTGTGACTTATTTCTAATGATATTCATTTCGAGGTCTCCCCCTCATTTTGTCCCATCCTCATTACTATGTATTCACTCAGTCAGACTTTCATCAGCATTGCATCAGACTAACTTTGGAGTTTGTGTCATTTCCCTTATAAGTTGATGCATTAGCCATTATCCTTTACTTTTTTCATGACCTTGGCATTACCTGTAAATTTATTCATGTAATAGTCTGGTCTTCTTGGCAGGCCATTTATATAAATCATAAAGAGCAGTGGTTCTGAAACCAAACTCTGACATGCCACTTGTGACCCTAGCTAGTTTCAAGAAGGTTCCTTTCAGATAGATCCTTTGTTCCCTTTCACTAAGTAAATTTTCTGACTGAAGATCCAGCTTATTTTCCAGCCTCTTATGAAGTAAAGTGTCAAACACTTAATGGCACTTCGGGATCACACAATCCACCCAACCTTCTCTTTTCTGAAATGGAGCTCAGTTTCTCATTGAAGTCTTAGAGTTTTGTAATGTGTGATCTTCTTTCCCTGAATTCATGTTGTCCTTCATTTAGGTAGTTTTCCTTTGCTTTGCATTTCTTTCTGGTTACTTTTTTCAATGTTTTACAGACCACACTCATCAGAGAATCTAGTTCCCTGTATTTTTACTGTTCTTTCTTGAAGACAGGTACAAAATTTGTCCTTTTCTCCTTTGGTACTACATCCATTTTCAGTTGTACATATCATCCAATATCTTGAGTAGTGTATAAAGCATGTATGCACACTTTCTCAGTATCTATGGAGAAACTTCATCTGGACCATGAACCTTACATTAGTCAAGGCCCTTTAGTAGCATGCATCTGTCTTTTATAGTGATTTCAACACTTTCTAAGACCTCTTTGCCATCCTATCTCTCTGATGTTGGGGCTGTAGTGTCTTTCATTGTGAAAACCCTTTTGAATTTGTCATTTAGCTCCCTGCATAACTTTATATCCTATGCAATTCTTCTGTCTGAATCACATATCCTGATTAACTGCTTTTTAACCAACAGTTTACTTTTGCTGGATTTATAGAGAAGTTTTGGATTATCCCCTGCCTTGTGATGTAAGGCTGCATGTCCCACACATCTGGATCTTAATATCAGCAAACCTTTCTTATATTTATATTGATGAAAATCTTATGTTAATCACACATTGCTAGTCCACCAGTTTTGCTTATACAGCTGACTGGTTTCTGATTATGATTTTTATCATAAACACACTACACTACATTTTATATAATTTGCTTAATATTTCTTTATCAGGTTCATTTATTGGTAGTGACAGCTAAAGATGGTGCAGCAGACCCCCGTTTATCTACTGCTACAGTGACTGTTTTGGTCAGTGACATAGGGGATGAACCACCTGTATTCTCTCAGCAAGTGTATGAAGCCAGTGTACCAGAAAATGTCCCTGATGCTCACCTGACCACAGTTGTTGCTACTGACCCAGACACTAGACCAGCCGTAAGATACCTTTCTCCTTAATCCAGAATGTAACAGGGTCATACTTATCATCTGATGTTTCCAATTTTTTATGATTTTGTTTGTTACAGATACTATGATATTAGAGAATGGTAAGATTTGTAAATCATCAGTTTAGTTTCACAAAACTAGCTTTAGATATTGAGTGATTTTGTTTTGCCATTAGTGTAGTATATAAGGAATGGAGTATAAGTTATAGAACATGTTTTAGTCACCAAGTTTTATTGTACAGTCTGCAAAAAATTTGTTGCCACTCTTGGGTTTGATGGAATTTTAGTGAGCAATGCTCCTACATTTGTTTCAGTATGGTTGGCACCTCTGATTATACCTCTATTTCTTTTACATTATAAGTTCCCTTCCTTTTGCCTTATTCTTTGACCTAAATCATACGAATTTTGAAGTTCAAGAAATATTTTAGAAAGCTAAAGCAATGAATTATCTGTTATTGAATATTATGTGGTTAAGAAAAAAAATTACTGCTGAGGGAAACATTTGAATAGGTGGACAAAAATATACTCAACATCTGAATATTATTATTTGCTTGTGAAGGAATTATCAAATCAATGCATGCAAATTTTTTCTGTAATTAGAGGACTTTGGAGCATGAATGACCATAAATGTTCAAAAGATATGATGTATATATATCTATCTCTATCTCTGATGCCTTTTCCATTCTGGAACCCACTCAAGGGGGTGGCCATGGCAATAGAATCTCCATAACTAGTGAACTCCAGTGCCACTTCATGGCCTTTAGTGCCTCACCATTAACAGGCCACTGGCAAAGGGCAAGTCTTGTGCAGTTTTTGCAGAGGCTCCTATCTAATCTTCCTACTGACTACTTCTACCTAATGCTTCCGTCTAATGTTCCTACCTACTACTTCTACCTATTGTTTCTACCTAATGCTCCTGCCTAAATTTCCCTACCTACTAATTCTATCTGTTAATCCTGCCATTTTGCCAAAGGACAGGGCTAGCACATAGTGCTCACCTCATGAAAATCTAGAGTTACAAAGAATGAGCTGAGCAAGCTAAGTGTTGTCAGGTGTTATATATGACAAAGAGAGATTGCATGCTTGTGGACAGAATGCCTGTAGTCCAAGTGTGGATGAGGCAGAGAGAATATACAGTTATCTGGTTTAGAGGAGTGCAACTGGACAACCAAAGAAGTGCTGGCTCACTACGCAGCTGTCACTAACCCTTCCAATACCCAGGCGGGTAGTACTGGTGATATACCTCCCTGGCTGTTTGCTGTTTACCATCTAATACCTACACATGACTAGTAGATTAAAACATATATCTTTGAATCAGATTCGTTTTGTATATGGCTGCAGTGGCAATTCCATTTGTTAATGAACCCTGATAGAGAATGGAACACAGAAATAATGAGCCCTTACATGAATAGCAAATTGAATGTGATGATTTGGCTGCAGTGCAACTGCACAGTTTTTGGCTGGAAATGTGAGGTTAGAGCTCTGCCAGCTTCTCCAATTATTCTCTCACTATTGTGTATTAGATATTGACTCAATCATGTATTTGTTTCTTAACAAAAATAACAAATATTTAGGTATATTTAACTTACAGACACAAAGTTTTCAATACAACAGATTAGCAGATGATAAGGAAAATGCTAATTAACTGTTCATTGAGTTAAAATGCAAGGGATGAAGATGCCTATTAGGATGTGAAATACAATACAGGTAATATTGTATCTTCTCACAAAGGTAGGGTAGGGAAATAATACTCTGAGATATGGCTGGCAGCAGTATTTTTTCCAGCTTGATTGAGTTTAAAGTAAGATTTTTATGATCAGGTGTTTGGTCATCCAGCATTGTCTAGTCGTAAGTCAGACTGAATTATCAAGATTGGACTGTATACCATATACAATACATGTACCATATTTGTATATTCTGATATTACATTCATACATACATACATTTTCGCTATTCCTGTGTTAGCAAGGTAGCGTTAAGAACAGAGGATTGAGCCTTAGAGGAAAAAATCCTTACTTGGCCCCCTTCTCTGTTCCTTCTTTTGGAAAAGTGAAAACTGGAGGGGAGGATTTCCAGCCCCCG
>JAUUDW010624849.1:0-11536 GCA_032361385.1 Panulirus guttatus
TTAAACTTTGAAGTGAGCTTTACGACAAAATATTTAGAATTCAGTAAAAAATGATAAAAAAGGACCAAAATCCTGAACGTCAGATAAAACAAAATTCAACCCCACGAGGTAAATTGTTCTAAAATAGTATTTCGCCATAGGGTATCTAGGGAAGGGAGCTGGTTTTTAGAAAAGCGGTACAGTTTTAGAACTACATCCCTCCCCCTCCTTCCTCCCTCCCTCCCTCTTTCCCTGTGAATATTGGATCTGCACGACCATCGGGGTCGGGATTATCTGTGTCTGACTTTACATGATAATAACACCGTTCTCCCTGAGCACGCCAGCCAAGAAGTATAACTTCTGTCGTTTGTGTCAGGTCCCTTTGATTCCTCTCCAAATCAGTCTCTAAGACTTTCAGTCAGTCTCCGAGACTCCTAGTCAGTCTCCGAGACTCCTAGTGAGTCCAATAGGCTCCTAGTCAGTCCCCGAAACTCCTAGTGAGTCTCCGTGACTCCCAGTCAATCTCCGAGACTCCCAGTCAGTCTCCGAGACTCCAAGTCAGTCTCCTTGACTCCAAGTCAGTCCTCGAGACTCCAAGTCAGTCCTCGAGACTCTCAGTCAGTCCCCGAGACTCTCAGTCAGTCTCCGAGACTCTCAGTCAGTCCCCGAGACTCCCAGTCAGTTCTAGAGACTCCCAGTGAGTTCTCGAGATTCTCAGTCAGTCCTAGAGACTCTCAGTTGGTCCCAGAGACTCTCAGTTGGTCCCAGAGACTCCCAGTCAGTCCACGACACTCCCAGTCAGTCCACGAAACTCCCAGTCAGTCCCCGAGATTACCAATCAGTCCCTGAGACTCCCAGTCCCAAGATAGACTTTGCCACTATTACACTTGCTAGTCTTGTAAGCGCACTTAACTGTTTGCTGACGTCTCTGTGTTATAAAGAAGCCTTATGGGAAGCCGCCTTTGTGCAAAGGAAGTTTAACCACTACAGCAATGACAGTTCGACACTTGAACACAACGGAATGACCCTTGAACACGATGGTACCACCGTTAAGCATGACGTTGCAACCCTCGAGCACGACGGTGCGACCCTTAAGCACGACGGTAAGACCTTTGAGCAAGACGGTGCCACCCTTGGGCACGAAGGTTCAACCATCAAACACCACGATGCACGCCTTATCCTGACTGTTCAGGCTCTGTTATATGACGAGGTCAGAATACCCAAGGATTGTACCATTGTGCTCAAGGATCGTATCGTCGTGGTCAAGGGCACCGCATCATCGCGTTCCAAAGCCCTTCCGTCAAGCTCATCACATTAAAGACAACGAACAACTACTACCCCCTTTGGTTCTGGTAGTCCAGCCTGACTGTACACCACATGATTCCAGAAGCTGACGGTGAGTGTCAGAAGGTAAATGATCCGCAAGTCTCCTCCAGCACTGACGCTGCTGACGTGTGTAGAGACGACTCATGTGGTCTTTTAGGGTCTTCAGCAGCTCATTCTCTACTGGTGGAGAAGACCAAGTTATACTCTCTTCTGGATAATACTTAGCAAAGTTTTCAGAGCGTCCTTGACCGCTTGTGTAAATAGCATGATTACTTTGCTTAATTACTCTGCAAATATAAGAAAATTCATAGATTTACCGCAAGGGCTTCATACAGCCTATGGTATCCGCTAGTCATCTGTTTGCCTGAGTTTCTAAGGCACCATATGATAATAGGTCTTGTCCAATGTTTCATAAACACCTAAAGAATCTCACTATATCCCGATTTGTTAACTGGGAATTAACAGAAAGTAAGAGTATTAAAGTTTCTACTGCCTGCAAATACGTGCTTCCGTAGTGTAGTGGTTAGCGTTACTGGCCATGATTCAGCATAAGGTCAGACCTGCATGGGTTCTAATCCTAGGTATGGCGGTCAGCCCACACTCAACCCAAGGTTTTCAGTCAATAGTTCTTTAGCTATTGATAATATCCGGCAAGCTGTGTGAATGGGCGCCTAGGAAATCCTCACCCTCTCATATTTACCCCAACTTGATTTTCGAGGCTCGCCACAACCTCCAAAGCTCAGTCTGGACCCAAGCCACGCTGGTATTCCTCTTTATCCATCAGGGTGTCTGAGGCCATTGCAAGCAAACCTGCATATCCAGCACAGCCTAGCTGATCAGATACACTTTACTGATAGTTCTCCAATGAATTCTTGAATTACTCCTCTTAATGGGTCATCATGTCTCTAAATCTGAAGGTATACCTGAAGTCCTTGGGGCGTCTTCTACCAGAACAGGGGCAAAAGTCGAACAGTTACTTATGGCACTTCATCATCTTACAACTGTTGTTACACAGAGTCTACCATGACAGTGGAAAACAACTTTCCTGGGTTAAGTAACAACCAGGCTTTACAGGATTCTTCTTGTGAAAACACAGATATATATCTACTGTCAGCGCTGCAGACAGTACAGCCTCTGTATTTTCAGCAATTCCCAGAAATTTCAATTTCTGACAGTCAGCGTCTTTCCTTTCCAGTGACGTTTGTTGTTAGCGCTACTTGGTCGGCAGCGTTCTGGAACTGACCTGCTCCCTCCATAGGGTCAGGACATGTGGGTCTGGTTTACCGCAGAGTTCTTTGTGTTTCACCAGTATCCACGTTCTCTTTCCAAGATTCTAGATCTGGAGCTGGAAGTATGAACGTAGTATTCCTATTGGCCACCAGTCCTACAGTCCCATGGTGTGGAGGCGAACTCATCTCTATGTAGTACGAGATGCCACTGAGGTTGCTCATCTTTAGGATGATTATACCGTCTTACTGGCCTCTTTAAGCACAATGTGATGGTGATGTTACATGTAGTCAAGTGTACATTATTTGGGAGAATAAAGTCCAGCGTTGTTGTGCCTTCTGGTTGACCCTTTCTGTACTCTAGCTGATTATGAGCAAAATTATCACACAACGTCGAGAGTTCTCTTTCGTGTATCTGCTCGTTTGCACCACTCCCGGGTGAAGGTCCCATGCTGTAACGTTACTTCCCATCCATTTTCACCAGATGTGGGTGGTTGAAATCTCTTCTGCGGATCATGACTGGAAAATAGCTGTTAAAATCAAGCCAATAATAATTCATGTCCATGAAGTATTCGGTGGTTTCCAGTGTAATGGTTTCAGTCATACATGAGGATAGGCTACCGAAGCCACAGTTTTCAAGCTTGATAACCAACCCTTTCACGACAGGTTTTGAAGAATTTAATGTTCCGGGCGTTGTAAGCGATTTTAAGATGTAAATCAATTTCTCAACAAACATATACTCATGTACATAATATACATATGAGTATATACCTATACCTCTTTAGTGAGTGCGTATTTTTATGAAAGCATTTGCGTCTGTGTAGATCTCCCGTTGTTTATTGCTCTGCCCTTCTCCTTCATCCCTCTTCAGACATCCACAACTGTGCAACAGTCCAACAGGACACAATTGAGACGATCTTCCCTCCTTCAAATGGCTTTCCAGGATATACAAGTACCGTGCACTCTATGTACATGATATCCATCTAGGAAAAAAAGTATTGTTCTTAAGATGGCTTATCATCATGATTTCAACGTATATTACTGGGAGGACATACAACAAAAATGATACAGATTCTTCTCATCATCATCCATGGAGTTGGAGACAACAGGTCAGTTCACTCCCTCGCATCGTATCATCCTACCGGATTAGCGTTTAATTTCCTAAGCAATAACCTGGTGCTCTTCGTCATTCAGAGGGTAAAACAACGAGACTCAGGATTGAGATATTGCCCCTCGCGTCTGGGGCAAGGGTATACTGATGAGTAATGATTTGCCCCTCGTTTCCCTCTCCTCTTACCCCCCGCCTCTCTTACAGACACTCCCCAAACTTCCACTCTCCCCTGGTATTCTCAGACAACCCCCTCGTCTCCAGCCCAGAAAACCCCCATGGTTGAGGGGCACCCACAAGAACTCCCGTCTGGATTAGAGACCCTCCTGCAATCTTAGATTACGTTGTCTAGTCCAAGGAGAGATTTATGCCGCCGAAACAAAAACAATTTTTGTTCTCTTTCAGACGAGAAAACTGGTGTTGCAATTCCCGTCTTTTGTTCCTCCCTCTCTCTCTCTCACTTGCTGTGGCTCGCGTCTTGTTCCCCATCTCTCTTTCAGCGTGTGTGTGGTCTCTCTCTCTCTCTCTCTCTCTCTCTCTCTCTGTAATTACGGACTTCTGTTTGCCTATACTTATCAGATTGGAAATACGGGCCATATCTCTTTAAGCATCTCTACAGTCATACGTCTTTTTAAGTCAACATATGCTGTGCACATCCGGAACTCAAGTTTACTCCATTCATCCACCCTGCAACTTTAAAAGAAGTGCCTACATCATCGACCTGGTTCAAAAATTTAAACGCTGTGATCAGGTTACACCTCGCTCTTCTCTCTTCCGTGGTGGGCAAATTGAAGACCTCAAGCCTTTATCTGTGACTCGGCTCTCTTGATTCAGGCACAATCATTATTGCATCTCCTGTGGACCTTATCTATTACTTCTTTGTGCTTATTTTAAGTGTGGTGACCAACCTTGAGAAGTATATTCTGTTTTTTGCAAAACGTAAAAAGTGAACACCTTCCTGAATACTTCCTTAACCATATACTTGAATACTAGTATGATATCTGCTAGATGGCAGTTTGACTCCTTTACTATCCCTTACGATAGGTAAGGGATGATGTCAATTCCCAAGTCCCTCTCACGAACAGATTCCTGCAGCTTATGTCCTGTTAGATAATAATCATAACGAGGCCTTCTTTCGCTGTGTCCCATCCTCATTACTTTACATTTACTCGGGTTGAATTTCGTCAACCATGTATTAAACCAACTTCGGATTTTGTCTTAGTCCTTTTGTATGTTGATGCAATCTTCGCTGGTTCACAATTCTCTCATAACCTTGGCATCAACCGCAAAATATTCAGGTAGGAGTATAATCAAGAAAAACCATGGTCCCACAATAGACCCCTGAGGCACGCCACTGGCGACCTCAAACCATTTCGAGAAGGCTCCTCTGACATGTGTCCTTTGTTCCCACCCATTAAAATAATCTGGTTGTCTATGCATGCCTTCTGTTATTCCTGTTGAAGATCCCGTTCCCCTATTAACTTTCAGTATGGCAAAGTGTTCAATGTTTTCGGGTAGTCCAGACACAGACAATCTACCCAGACTTTCGTGTAGAATAGGGATCACTCTCTGGTAGAAATATAAGATGCCAATTAAGCATTAGTTTCCTTTTCAGCAGGGAGTCATCCATTTGCTCTCTGATTGTCTTTTCCATTGCCTTACATACCACATTCGTCAAGGAGACCAGTCTGTAGTTCAACGCCTTCTCCCAGTCTCCTTTCTTCAAAGTAGGTATGACGCTTGCCCCCGTCAACTCCCTTGAGAATTTACCCCTTTCCAGCGAAATCCTTAACAACAGTTCAAGGTGTACGTCAAGTGTGTATCTATTACACATCTTCAGCACAAATGGAGAAATTTCATCAGGACTATGAGCCGTATATGGGTTAAGACCCTTTGGTATTCTGTTTACGTCATCTCCAGATATTTCAGAGCTTTCCAATACACCTCCTCCACTTTTCATCTCGAAAGGTAGTGGGTAAATTGTGTCTTCCATTGTGAAAACACTTGTGTATATACACGGCTGGTGCCTTGCCCACTGTTATCAATTAAATTACGTAAGACAACGCACATTTCCAGTCATAAATCTCTTTTCTTTCACAAATCTCTCCTCTTCTTTCCAGGAAGGTTTTACGACGTCCCTGGTTAAGGGGACACGAGAAACCGGTTGAGGAACCAACTGAGTCAGCAGTTTCCCTTCACCACGCCCCTGTTGGAGACCCATCAGTCCAGGGAAGAGGAGACCCAATATTACCTGTTTTTTTTTCTTTCTTCCTATCTCCCTCGATTTTTTAAAGCTATTTTCACAGTTTAGCTTCAACGTTCCCTTCCCCCTCTCTCTTTCTTTTTCTCTTTCTGTCTCTCAACGCTTCATTTTTTCTTGCGCTTCCATTCCCCTCCTCTCTCTGTGACCTCGTATTTTTTTCCTTTTTTATCAATTTTCTTTTCTATTTTTTCTTTCCTCCCCCTCGACTATCTTCCGGCCTGGCTGCTCCCCGGCTCTCTGTGTGTCTGGGTTCGCGGGAGACTGCCGCAGTCCCAGTGGGGCAATGGCGTCTACAGTCCCACTCCTCTCCTGCCTGTAATCCTGGAGGCTGGACTGCGGGTCAAGTGCCTAGGTCGGGAGGGGGGGGAGAGAGAGAGAGGGCGAGATGGGGGAGAGAGACGGGCGAAGGAAGGGGAGAGAGAGAGAGAGTGGTTGGGGAGGAGTACCCAGGTGGTGGTGGTGGTGGTTGTGGAGGGGGAGGACTGGAAAGGTCAGTAGGCAGGCGAGGAAGAGGAGGAGGAGGAGGAGGGGGTGGCTGGTGGGCGTGGTGGGGTGTTTGTGACTCTCCTGTTAGCGCGGTATTTGAACACCGGGGTGAGGGGAGAGGGACTGGGGAGGGGGGTTTAATTACGCTTTGATACAATATGTAGTCCCAGCCCTTTTGATGCTGATTAACCTTTGTAGGTCAGAGGTCGGACTCTACAGTCCTGGTGCGCTGTGTGTGTTACAGAGTTCTTCTTCTCGTTGTTAGTGCTTTAATGTCCACCAGTCCTCTGCGGTACGACGGTGCCACCGTGGGGGGCACTGACGGTACGATGGCCCCTGACTGGGACGGTACGTAAGGTCCTGGAGGACGATGGTCTGGCTTTTGACCTGAAACTTGGAGGGTTTGGTCAAGGAACTGACGGGTCATTATACGCAAGGGTATTTGCGTTGTGTTCGGGCGATTTTAAGAGGGAGTAATTTTTCTGCTGTGATAAAACAGGCCTTGGCCAGAAAGTAGACCACATGTTATGTTAAAACCTCGCACTGAGAAATGCCGTCGTGTGCTCGAAGGCGGAGTAGAACACGACTGCTACGAGAAGTATTTTTTCGCACAGGCGCATTTTCCTCCACTGCGTTTGCTAACGACTCCCTGCCTCCCAGCAGACGCGAGACGATTTCACTCGTGGCGGACGCGAGAGCGCTTGCTATCACATCCACCCCAGACACCAGGGAAGGGACGTTATTCGTGAGTCACAGGCGTCGCCTCACAGCATTCCACATTCTCCAACCTCCAAGGAAGTTAAGCAGCGTTTCCCTCCATCCGTGTCACTTTCCCCACTACATCGTTAGATATGCGTGAATTATGTTCCATTCATTATAGTCGTGTACCCATCACATGGTTAAAGATACGTAAGTTCTATTTATTGTAGCATCTCCTCTCTCTGTACCTTCTCGTTGCAGATATCAACCTGGGGACGGCAGGAACAAAGGCCAGAGCGGATTAACTTAAGCTGTCGTTCTCGTCAGCACAATGAATGTCCACAAGTGTGTCTGGTTATATGCATTACGCTATTGTCTTCCTTAAATGCTAGGGTTTATGTGGACGGATGGGATGGGCGCCACCGGTAGTCGCATATATATATGTATGAGGGTAAATTAGTCCCAGCGGTGTTGTGCGGAAGAGGATGATTGTGTTGCACACGAAATGCTTGAGTACAACATGTGTTGCGACGTGGTGTGATGAAGGTTGATCGAGTAGGAAGTGGTAGGGTAAGAGAGAATTGCGGTTGTAAGAGGAGCATGATTGAGAGAGAGAGAGAGCCAAGGAGGGTGTACTGAAATGGGTTTGGACGTATGGAGAGGATGAGTGAGGAGAGATTGATAAAAGAGGATGAACATCTGGTTTGGCTGTGGGCCAATTGCCGTGCCCCGAACACGAACCTTCAATGTGCCTCCATTTCAGGTGTTACCCGCTTGTGTCTGTGCGTGCATCTGTTTTTGCGTGTGTGTGTGTGTTTGTGTGTGTGTGTGTGTGTGTGTGTGTGAGCATTCGTGTGTTTGTATGTCTGTAACTTACGCGCCGGTATCTTTCGTCTTTAAGCAGTCATGGTGCGGTAGTAATTACAACCTCTGGTCGAAATTATAAATTTTGTCGTGTATTTTGGCCTCGACGTTTTGCAATTATTCATGCGGCTGAACGCAGACATAAGTGCACACACACGCACACACACACACACACACACACACGAGTCAGTGAGGGCTGGTTCCACCTCCCGCGCACACCTCACTTCCTCTAACTTGTCACACTCACGCTCTCTTCCTTCTCTCATGTTTCACACTCATACATTCTCTCTCGTCTCACGTTGTTCATCTATTATTTTTTTTTCCTCTCTCTTTCTTCTTCCTGAAATATCGCGCGTGCCAAATGCTGGCGAGAGTTTAGTCGGGAGGGCGACACTGGAGCATTTTTGATACGTTGATGCTTCAGTTCGTGAAGGATGTATACATAAGTGAACCGAGAGCCCGCCTTTGTACCTGGCCCAGGGGCGCCTCTTGGCTTAAATGAAAGATGAGTGTTGGGAGACAGACGAGAGAGAGAGAGAGAGAGAGATGCTCCCTCACCAAGACTGCGGCTAAATGCAGCCCGGACAGTGTGCCTGTGTGTTTGTCGGTGTGTAAGTATGCATTGGGAATATACTGTCCTGCGGTGTAAGTGTCTCAAGTTGTGGTGTGATGTTAAATGTGTCAAGTTTCTTGGGAGACTCACCATCGCTCCTCTTCGCATCTCAGTTCCTCTCCCATTCTTTTACCACATTCATTGCCTCTCCTCCTCCTCCTCCTCCTCCTCCTCCTCTTCCTCCTCTTTCCCCTCCTCCTCCTCCGCCTACGCCTGTTTTTGCAACGCCACATTTCCTCTTCGGTGCAGCAGCCCTTCGACAACTGGCGTCGATGCGGGGCCATCACGTAAGGGCGTTTTAGTTTACACTGCGAAGGAGGGGGAGATTTTCAGATCGTCTCGTCGAGTTGCAGAGAGAGACTGACGGCCGCGTCTGTGCTTCACTGCATCACTGTCAGTGGCCATGGCCATACCGTTGCATGTTTACGTACGTGCACTCCATAGAAAATGGGTCTCGAGAATACCATCGGGTATGCCACTAATCCCGGTGTGTATGTGGGTGTGTGTGTGTGTGGGGATATTTCATCCGTGGGTCATGGCACGCGATGCTTCGGGAGCGGGACGCAAAACACATCCCCCGCGACTCCCAAACACGGTGAAAGCCCCCCGTGCACTTCCCCCTTTGCAAGCCGCGCACTAAATTGGGCCTCGGTGCAAATAACCTCGCATTCTCTTGCAGCAGAAAGACAGCCGCCGCCTTGCTCGGCTCCCGAACTCCCACCACCACCTCCTCCACCTGCCCTGCCCTTCCCTGCCTCCCTCCCCGCCTCTCTCCTCGCTGCTGCCCCTCCTCTTGTCAGAGCCCGTCCCACCCCCCACCCCCCCCTGGTGGATGTTTGTTGTGAGGGACGGAGGGAGGAGACGCGGTGGGTGACGGACGGCGCTGAGGAGCGTAACGCGATCCCGGCTGCGGAAGGAGATGCGACGCGTCGCACGAAGAAATCTGACGGGGTCGGTTCGCGAGGTGGGGTGGCGAGGGAAGGGCCACCACCTCAGTACTCGGAGGAGGAGGAGGAGGTGCTGATGCTTGCTGATGGTGCTGCCTTGAGGGAGGTCAGAGGAGCTCCTGACCACAGTATGGTGGAAGGGGTCGCCGTTCTCCCGACGGCTGAAGAAGGGGATGACGACTTTGCCCTAGAGAGGACGAAGAAGGGGGACGACGTCCTTGCTTTCGAGAGGGCGAAGAAGGGGACGACGTCCTTGCTCTCGAGAGGACGAAGAAGGGGACGACGTCCTTGCCCTCGAGAGGACGAAGAAGGGGACGACGTCCTTGCTCTCGAGAGGACGAAGAAGGGGAAGACGTCCTTGTCCTCGAGAGAACGAAGAAGGGGACGACGTCCTTGCTCTCTCGAGAGGACGAAGAAGGGGAAGACGTCCTTGCTCTCGAGAGAACGAAGAAGGGGACGACGTCCTTGCCCTCGAGAGGACGAAGAAGGGGACGACGACCTCGCTCTCAAGAGGTCGAGGTGGTCGTGACTCGGGCGTGACTGGCCAGACGTTTGACTACCTCACGCCATACTCAAGCACGAGGTAGTCAGGCACCTCACAGATGCATGCGGATGCAAAGGAACGCTCGCCAGAGGAGACAGGGCCACGTTCAGTGCCTCCTGCAGCAGTACACGGTAGCATGGAAGGCGAGGCAGTAAACGCCGCATTTGACCGTGGGTCGGGTACCTGTGAGAAGAGCCAATGCAATTGATTCTTATGTATACAGTCGAATCAAATGTCCAGTGAAACTAGCGAGGGTACAGTGAGGGCGACGCAGCTCATAGAGATAATAGAGAAGGTCCAGAGGATGGAGACATTAGATGGTACCAGAATTAAGAGCTGAGATACTGGATAAACCTTGAAGGGTTTAAGTAAGCTCACCACGGAGGAGAGAAGAGTGAGGGGTGACCTGATCACAATCTTTTAAAGTATTAAAAACAGATTTATGAAGAAGAAATGAACATTTCTTCGAGAGGTGTTGGGATGGGAGCAACCAGAGGACATAACATGAAATTTGATCAGGCTTTAATAAGAATGTGTGGTCAGTGTTACTAAACATGACTCTCCACGGGCTCGCACGGGTTCGAATTCAAGGTGCGGCAGTCGGCCCACGGCCATCCCAGCCGTTCATCCTCTACTCGCGTCTAGTCGATAGATGGGTAGATAGATTTGGCTGAACTGTGTGTGTGTGTAAAGACATGGTACTTATATACAAGGTTGAGAGACTCGGGGGCAACGCGCGTTTAAAACTCTCTCCCCGTCACCACGCTAATAGTAATCACAAAGTAATCACAAACGGGTGTAAGACTCCCATAACGCACCGTACAGAATAGGTAATTACAGATAGCCGATTACAGACACACCACACGAGAACAAAGACACAGACAGACACACAGACAGGAAAAAAAAGTATATACACTAGGCAGACATACTGCGCGAAAAGGAAACAAAATGCGATGCATTCGCGCCGTGCTCTCTGTTTTAGCGGTGGACTCCACTGTATATAATACAGTGGTGTATTAAAAAACTCGGTTGCATGTCATAAAACCAGAATACACAGACATTACATTTTGTCCGTGATATTTTATTCGGCAGATTTTTATTCCCCTCCGTCCGGCCCGGCCCCCAGCGAGATTAAAAATCAGCACGATTGACTTAAGATTTAATAGCAGCGTTCAGCGAAGGTCTCGCGCAAATATATGATGCTAAAACGCCGCCCCATCCACCCACCCACCCACCCGCGCCTCTGTAGCTCAAAGGACGCCGTTCATTCACTCGCATTCGCGGTGCCTAATTCGGTCCTCCGGGCGCCTCCTCGGACCCGTCGCCCGTCACAGGCGAAAAGAAGCGAACTGGGTGAAAATGTCAGGTATGAAATGCAGCGGGAGCGCGTCGTCGACCCGGGCCGGGCCGGGCCGGGCCGGCCGACCTGACTCGACCCGCTCACGCTCTCTCTCTCTCTCTCTCTCTCTCTCTCTCTCTCT
>JAUUDW010624860.1:0-11257 GCA_032361385.1 Panulirus guttatus
GGCAAGAGCGCCACCACAGCGTCACAGATACTACCGCAGAGGCAAGAGCGCCACCTCAGCACCACAGATACTATCACAGAGGCAAGAGCGCCACCACAGCACCGCAGATACTACCGCTGAGGCAACAGCGCCATCACAGCATTACAGATACTACCGCTGAGGCAAGAGCGCCACCACAGCATTACAGATACTACCACAGAGGCAAGAGCGCCACCACAGCACCACAGATACTACCGCTGAGGCAACAGCGCCACCACAGCACCACAGATACTACCACAGAGGCAACAGCGCCATCACAGCATTACAGATACTACCGTTTAGGCAAGAGCGCCACAGATACTACCACAGAGGTAAGAGCGCCACCACAGATACTACAGCTGAAGCAAGAGCACCATCACAGCACCACAGACACTACTACAGATGCAAGAGCGCCACCACAGCATCTAACGACTAGTTCAGATCCACAGACACTACTGCAGAGCCACACAGGCCGCCAGAACACCACAGACACTACCACACAATTAACCAGCACGACACAGGCACCACCACAGAGTCATACTACCACACAAGCAACCAGGGAGCCACGTAGGCAACTCCATCACCACAGCAGTGACCACAGGCACCACCACAGAGCCGCAGGCAACTAGATCACCACAGCAATGACCACGGACGAACGAAGACCACCACACAACAAGCGATGACGAAACATCATATACGCCAACTCCTCAAGCACGGCGGGCGACCCGTGAGTATAACAGCCTGACCTTTGACCTGACTTTCAAGGATCAGGTCAAAGGTCGACCACAAGGGTCAGCTACAACCTGATACAACAACAAAAAAATAAACAGCATTAACAAGCAGCAGAAGAATCTCATATCAGTTACTGCAAAGTCTGACACATTGGTAATAATTATGAAGGGTAGGACTACATCACAAACTCATCTGATGAACTATAAGGCGTTAAGTCAAGCAAAAGACTTATGTGTTATAGTCTCTAATGACCCAGAGCCAAGCAAGTGGCAAGAAAATGGTGAACAGATTTCTAGGCCTCGTGGATACGGCATTCGAATTCAGGTCTAAGAAATCGACGCTTTTTAGAGTTCACTGGTGCGTCCCAATAATAGATATTGCGTTCAATTTCTGTCACTACTTGAATGACAGACACAGACAGGCAGGGGTACCCAGTGACAGCACAAGGCTCCCGGTTCCTCAACTGAACACTAAACTGAACCGAACTGCGCCGAGCTACCGGGATGTTTCCCTGGACTGAGAGGCAAATTGTATGAAAAACCCGTCAAGACGAACCACAACTTATTCAACTTTGAAGAGAGAGGGTTAAGACGTGATTTGATGCGAGTGTTCGAAATCATCATCAAAGGCTTCGACAGCGTTGATCTAAGCAGCTTTCTGAAACTAGAATCTGTCTGAATTCACCCTCTGTAATGGATACAAAAACACGGGAAATGTTCTTCCTTAGTTAAGAAAGAGATTATAGGCATTTGTCCATCATCATGTGCTTGATTTTCTTCTCTCACAGCTCCATGTTTCAGCTCTCTTTCTGCCGTCACAGACACCCTGGTCTGTTGCTATCTGATTTCCTTTTTTTAACCCGTTCTCGTGCTAGCGGGTCGGGTCGTTCCCCAAGCACCTGGAAGTGGTACAGTCGTGCCCAGGAAACCAAACGAAAACTTTCACAAGGCATTAGATGAGAAGCACAGACGCCAACACAGCATTAAACAGATTCGTGCAGTGTATAGCTACAGACACAGAGCCAGGGACAGTCCGAAGTCCAGATGCCACAGACAATAACACGACAGGTACCACGGAAAAAAGAAATTATGGCACAGAAACAGACGCCTCTGTGACCAAAGACACGTAACGTTCCTGCACCAAAGAAACTACTTCGGCGTGTACCACAGCTACCACAGTTAGCACACCACGGCAAAGGCCAACGTCACAGACTTTGCCACAGCTCAAAGGTCGCCATCACAGACCGAGAACAGAAAACCGGTACATCACAGAAAGTACTTCCAGAACCACGGCCCCACCACAGACACCACCACAAACAGTACCACAGCCCCGCCACAAACACCACCAGAGCAACACATATGCTGGCGCATGACCACAGACTCCACCACAATGCTACCACAGCGACACAGGTACTTTCCTTGAACGTGTTACTGTGGTACTTCTTAAGGTGGCTGTGTCTCAAGTTCTGTTAAAGTGACTCTTGCCCTGTGACAGTGTCTCTGGAGCTGTGGTAGTGCCTGTGGTACTGTGGTAGTATTTGCGGTGCTTTCGTCGTGCCTGTATTGCTGATAGTGCTTACGATACTGTGGTAGTACCTGTGCCACTGTGGTAGTATCAATGGCATTGTGGTAGCGCCTGTGGTACTGTGGTAGTTCCTACGATTTTGTGGTTAGATACCGTGGTGCAGCGATAGTGCTTGCGGTATACTGGTAATGCTTGTGGTGCTGTGGTAATGCCCGTGGTAATGTGGTAACGCCTGTGGTAGTGCTGGGGAGCCTGTGGTTTTGAGGGACTGACTGTGGCGTTGTGGTAGTGCCTGCGATACTGTGGTAACTGTTGCGGCGCTGTGGTAACGACCGTGGTATACTGTGGTAGTGCTTTAGCCTGTGGCAGTGCCTGTGGTACTATAGCAGAGCCTGTGCTTTTGTGGTAATGACTGTGATGCCGTGGTGGTGACTGTGGTATTATGGTAGTCCCTCTGGTACTGTGGTAGTGCCTGTGGTGTTGTGGTACTGCCTGTGGTCTTGTAGTAGTTCCCGTGGTATTCTGGTAACGATTACGGGGCTGTGGTACTGCCTGCAGTGTTGTGGCAGTGCCTGCAGCGCTGTGGTGGTGTCTGTGGTGTCATGGTACTGTGGTAGTATTTATGACACTGTTACAGTGTCTGTGGTGCTGCGGCAGCCGCTGCAGTGCTGTGGTATTGTGGTAACGCCTGCATTTTATTGTGGGGGTGACTGACGTGCTGTGGTGTTGTGGTACTGCCTGCAGTGCTGAAGTAACCATGGAGCTGTGGTAGTGCTTGTAGTCTTTTAGTGGTTCTTGTGGTGCTATGGCAACGGATGCTGCTGTGGTAATGCCCGAGGTGTTACCACAGCGTCCTGTGGTGCATTGAGAATGCCTGTAGTCCTGCGGTGGTATTGTGGTAGCCTCTTTCGTGCTGTGGTAATAGCGTTTATTGTATCGTAGTCAAGCCTGTGGTACTGTGGTAGAGACTCCGGCGCTCTGGTAATGTTTGTGGTGCTGTGGAATGGTTGCAGTGCTGTGCTAGTGCCCGCAGCAATGTGGTTGCGTGTGGTATCATGGAGGTGTCTGTGGTACAGTGGCAAAGCCTTTAACGCTGTGGCAGTGTGGGTATTGATGTGGTACTGCCTGCGGTACTGTGGCGCTGCCTGTGGCATTGTGGTAGAGCCTCCCATGCTGTGGTGATACCTGTGGCGGTGATAATGCCTGTGGTACTGTGGTAGTCCCTCCCATGTTGTTGTGGTAATTGTGGTCCTCATGCAGCGCCTAGGCGCTGTGGTAGCGCTTGAGGCACTGTGGTAGTTACTGTGGTAATGCCTAGGGTAATGTTACTGTGTCCTGCAGCGCTGTGGATATGTCTGTAACCCTACGGCGGTACTGTGGTAGCGCCTGTGGTGCTCCGGTACTGCCTGTGGTAAAGTGGTAGTGCCTGTGGTGCTGTGGTAATTGCTGTGGCATTGCCTGTGGCACTGTGATAAAGCTTGTGGTATTGTGGTAGTGACTGTGGTGCTGCGGTAGTCCCTGTGGTACTGTGGTAGCAACTGTGGCGTACTGATAGCGCCTGTTGTGTTGCGGTAGTGTCCCCGGTACTGAAGAGGTACCTGTCAAGCTGTGGTAGTGCCTGTGGTACTCTGGTAATGGCCGTTGGTGTCTTGATGATACTTGTGGTACTGTGGCATTTGCTGCAGCGCTGTGGTAGAGCCTGTGATACTATGGTAGCGTCTGTGGTATTTTGGTAGTGTCTGTGGTGTTCTGGTGGTTGTCATAGTATTGTGGTAGTTCCTGTGGTACTATGACAATGTCTGCGGCACTGTGGTACTATGACAGTGTTTGGGTCACTTGTAGTGCCTGTGGTACTATGATAGTGTTTGTGGCAATCATGGTAGTGCCTGTGGTAATATTATAGTGTCTGTGGCACTGTGGTAGTGCCCGTGGTACTATGACAGTGTTTGTGGCAATGTGGTAGTGCCTGTAGGTGCTGCGGGAATCATTGCAGAGTTATGGCAGTGCCTGTGGTACTGAAATAATACCATTGGTACTGTGGTAGAGCCTGTGGCGCTGCGGTAACCGGTGCAGCATTGTGGTAGTGACTGTGGTAGTTCCTGTGTCATTATGCTAGCTCCTGCAGGACTGTGGTCGAACCTGTGATGTGGTAGTAGTGTCTGTGGTGCTGTGGTTTTATCTGTGGTGCTGACGTCATGGCTGCAGTGCCATGCTAGTGTCTGCTGTGCTGCAGTATTGCTTGCGGTGCTGTGACACTGTCTGGGGAATTACGGCACTGCTTGCGGTGGTGTTGGCAATCATGTGGCACTGCCCTCTGTACTGTGGTACCGCTTGCGATGCCGTGGCAGTGTTTGCAGTGCTGTGTTAGAGGCTGTGGCGTTGTAGTAATGACCGCAGTGGTGTAAAGGTTTTATGATAATGACTCCCGTGCTGTGGTATTCCTGTGGTGCTGTGGTAATGATGATTCTTGCATTGGCGATGCCCATGGTGTTGTTTGAGCGACTTGCTGTGTTATGGAAATGCGGTGGTATTGTGGTAGTGCCTCTGATGCTGCGGTAATTGTGGTAGTGGTGTGATACTTTCTGTGGTACTATGATAGGGTCTGTGGTACTGCGGTAGTGCCTGTGGCGCCGCGGTAATTGTTGCAGTTGTTGTGGTGATGTTCATAGCTCTCTGATCGAGCCTGTGGTACTGTGGTAGCGACTGTGGCGCTGCCGTAGTATCTGTAACGTTGTGGTGATATATGGGATCGGTCTGCAACTATCTGAGCTACGTGGAAACCTTCGAGACATTGTCTGAAGTGTATTACGAGTGATCACATTACGAGGTATGTGTGTGTGTGTGTGTGTGTGCACTACATCAATCCCTTGTGGTTCAAAAGAAGCACCACTGGTCCCTACCTTGTCTCTGGACTCACCCATAAGCCCGTGGACGTATGTTGGTAAGCAATACTCAAGGTTATCTAAATATATTCTTTGTGTGATACATCATGTTGTTTGCTCTTAGATTCCCAGTGTGTAAAAAAAAAGAAGAATCCTGATTCGGTTGGCTGCGTGTGTGTGGACTCCACACTACTGCAAAACAGATGCAGACCTTTATTCAGCATGTGAGGAAATGCCTCCGCGTCAGTTTCGGCTGCGAAATTGGCGACCATGAGAAGTCATGAGTTCACATATCCAGCCATTAAAGTCTCGTAGGGAATATTTCCGACAACGTTCTGGCTGAACGAATATCAGCCAGTTGTACGAAATTCCTACAGTGGTGGAACTGGGAACCCACCTAACCATCTCGATGACTACTGCTTCAGTAAAAGCTAACTTGTCTGGGTACAGCAAGTAAAACCGTGTAATACGCCTGTATCGTATCGATGAGGAATCCTTACATTAGAGTCACCTGTGATTACTTGGGGAATCATCCACTGATTCAGAAGGCGGCGCCCAAGATGGGACTTCGTGTCCAGATAATGACGATGATTGCAGGCAAGGCAAAGAACCAGCTTTCGAGGTTAAAATAAGTAAGGTTGACCTCAAAGATTTCGAGATTTAGCGTAACGGAAAGGATCCAGCTTAAATCACTTGGATGAGGACAGAAAGAATGGTATTTACTCACTCTACAGACACATGCTACTCCTATCAAAAGCGTGAAGGGAAAATTCATTCAGGTGATTACAGAACCTGAATCTCTGGCGTATTGTAACAATGTGGCAGCCTTGCAAAGGTGGTGGTCAGGAGTAACACCCTGATGACTGAAGACTCTTCACAGACCCTAACAAGCGAAGCTTAAAAGCACTTCACAACGGTACGATGGACGCGGCATTGCCTCTCCTACCGACGAAAGACTCTATGGCCGTTATGGGAAAGCCGAGTCAGGGACCCGACATTACCCTTGGATAGAATGGCCCAGGACAGAGCAGTTCACCCAAGGATCAAGGACTTCTTGTCCAGGTGATCAGTCGTCCTGGCGAGTTCAGTCTTGCTGTCAAAGCTGCACATGATTCCTGGACTGATGGAAGAAAAATCGAGAAAAGCAATGGGAAAGAGGGCCAAGGTTTCCACTATCTTTGCCTCGCGTTCTCGTAGAATCAGCCAGGCAAAAGCCAAAGAAGTAATGTTTACTGTCTCTTAAATACAAAACACCCGTTCAGTGACAGATTCCGAGGACTGAACAGCCATAGAAGTGATGCCTGGTTCACATCTAAGGCCGTCGTAAATACCTCTCTGAGAAACGACGAGTAGTATGGTGAAGATGATGACGTCCAAGACATTTGTCGTAAAGTACAAACATTTTGGGAATCGTAAACCCTAACTTGCATTCCCTGGACTCACACACTTGGCTTTCTTCCCAGAACACCTGGGCGCAGCAGTCAGTGAGGAACAGGATGATAAGATTTTACCACAACTCTTCTGAAATAGGAAGACGCTACTAAGACTGGTAGGATGATATCCGTGAGACGTCATGATTTACTGCTGCTGCTGCTTGAGGGCGGGCGATCCTGAGGCAACAAGCAGGAGAACAGTGGCAAAAAAAAAAAATGGTTCTTTGACTTTAGTAAAAGCAGGCTAAATCGGACGTGCTTTGCTGGATAGCTCCAACATAGACATGTGAATCACCAAACGTGTATCCAGTATAATCTTTCTGTTTATAGTCAAATGTGGGAAAGACGAAAGTATATTTTCACGTATGATGTTTCATCTTATTTTCAAAATGGCAACAATCACTTGCCTATACAAAAGCACTTATGACCTCGTGCAACAAGCACCGAACAGTTGTTTGGTTTCCGTAAGTCAAAAAAAGATTAAAATAGCGTTAAATGATAAGCTAAAATTGGTCAAGATTGCAAAATTTCCTTAAAACAGCCGAAATCTTTCCCTTTTTGCTGACCAGTGATGTGGTCCTCTAGCAGTGTCTGTGATGCTGCGGTGGCTTTCTGCGATGCTGGGGCACTACCTGTGGCACTGTGGCAGTGGCTGTGGCACTGTGGTAGAGTCTGTAGTGCTACGGTGGTGTCTGTAATGATGGTTAGATCTGCGGTATCACCACAGCTCCTGTGGCATTGCTTTATATTTCAGTGTCTCTTTGGCAGCGCAACAGACACATACTCCTCCACAGCGCCACAGACATTACCACTGCACCATCCTACAGACTGTGTTACAGCCACACAGAAACAGACTCACGTAACCCCTGAGACAAAGACGGCATCAGAGCGGTACAGACAGACACAGTACATTACCACGGGAGTCGCAGACAGTCACAGACACTACCACAACCCCACAGATAGACAAAGACTACCACACTCACAGTCCTTGCTGATACCACCACAACACCACAAATAGTCACACACACAAAAACAGCATATGGTAAACACCTACTGCCGCCACAGCAGCGGTCACAGCAGTATGCAGCGCAGGGGCTACAGACTTCGTAATGCCGAGGCAGACTACAAAAAGAGCTTTAAATTTCAATGACCACAGACAGTTGACTGTTCTCTTAGACCTAATTCGCTGACCTACGTGCTTAAAAAAGAATCATACGTGTGTTGTGGAATATATTTTGTGAATATATACTCTATCATCGGGCTTTTTCCCTTGGGCATGCTAGGATCATCTGTAGGGAAATGACTATCTACAGTACAAGGTAGGAGGCTGGGCGGTCATGGGCGAATCTAGAGGTAGCGCTGATAATAATTATCTGACACGTTGGACGCCGAAAGGTTTTACGACCAGGACGGCAGCCGATAACAGCCCATCCCTGTGTGTATGTTGATGATGTATTGTTCTTCCAGTGTGACTGTTCTATACAACCCGTGAAATGAGGTCAGGGTTAACCACATGGGGAATGGCAGTTTACGATCCACAATTAGAGAGAGCGTGATGGCTATACAGTTTCGGTATATCAGGGTATATCAGGGAGCTTAGATAACAGATCATACTCGTTGGATCACTAGTTATTACAGGTCAGGATATGACAGAGACCGGTGATAACCGAGTATACTTGTTATACAACTGGTCTCTAACAGGTCAGGGTATAACAAAGAACAAAGATGACATAGTATAGGCGTTAGATAATCGGTTGTCACAAGTCGAGGTATAATAAAGAGCGAAGATAACGGGTTATACTGGTCAGATAACTGGTCATATCTGGACAGGATATAACGGTAGCTTGGGATAGAGTATTGATCACCTGACCCAACCGGCCAGGCGGCCATTTTGTTACATAGCTGTGTCTACCCTGGCTTGATGCAACTTCTCTCTTGATGCAAAAGAGATTATCATCATTTTCATTTTCACTATGATTATTATCATCATCGTCGCTACTACTACTACTACTGCTACTACTACTAGTACTACTACAACTACTGCTACTGCTGCTGCTACTACTGCTACTACTACCACTACTCCTACTGCTGCTACTTCTACTACTACTGCTACTACTACTATTACTACTACTGCTACTATTACTACTGCTACTGCTACTACTACTGCTACTACTACTACTACTACTGCTACTACTGCTACTACTACTACTGCTACTACTACTACTGTTACTGCTACTGCTACTACTACTGCTACTACTACTACTACTACTACTACTACTACTACTACTACTACTACTGCTACTACTACTACTGTTACTACTACTACTGCTACTATTACTACTACTACTGCTACTACTACTACTGCTACTACTTCTACTGTTACTACTAATGCTACTACTACTACTGCTACTGCTATTACTACTACTGCTACTACTACTACTGCTACTACTACTACTACTACTGTTGCTACTATTACTACTACTACTGCTACTATTACTACTGCTACTACTACTGCTACTACAACTACCACTACTACTATAATCATCACTACTCTTACTAATGTTACTATCACAATTAGAATTTTCATCACTGTCATTATCATCATGATTGTCTATGACAGTACATCAGTCACGCTGCCCGTGTACAGAGGTGACGGAATAACAAACTCCAAAGGTAACGACCTGATAACGGAACCAGGTACGTGTGTCCAGTTACAGCATTTCCCTAAATAAACCACAAGCACATCACACGGCAATGATGATCTGCTTCCCTTCAGCTATATCATCAAAAGGTCTGGACTTTTTGATGACGAGTTACAAACGTGTATTGTCAGGTTAACAATTCCCAGTGATAATTACTCACGCGAGCCTTGCAAACCATCGATAAATCTCTGATGTGAATAACTTTTTCTTTAAGTTTGGTTCCTATATTTTTCGTGCCAGTAAAGATACATAAATTCGTAAATCAATTAAGAAACTATAAATCCTTTCGTATTCAGAAGTTGTATAAAAAAGAAAGAGGAAAACTGAGGTCTTGATGCACACGGTGGCTTGGTCTTTGACCTGATCCTCAAGGGTCAGGTCAGGCCAGGTCAGGTCAAGTCAGGTCAGTGGTCTCGACGTACACTTGGGTTTAAAAGTCATAAACCATCATCATTTCTGGCTCTAACTGTCAGCCCTTAAGAGTGACGGCTCCAAGGCGTTATGTCGAGATACGTGTAATGATTGTCACACACACAAGTTTGTTTCCCTGTTAGCCTAGCATTATGCAAAGACACCTTTCGAAAAATGTCCACTTCGAACATGACACGAGCTTGTGGTTTAGAGCAACTCACAGAAGGGGGTTGCAACTGGACGAAAATCAGTTGGTATAACCAGGTGGCTAGACACGAGGGAGACAGATGTGGAGTGGGTCGAAGAGGTCTTTTCTGAGACGACCAGGAACGCGTTATTACGACCAGTAAAATTGGTCTGGCGTCAGAGGAAGCAGGAGAGGAGCAGTTGACCGCCGTCGTTATATCAGTAAATGGGGGGTGGAATTGGGTACTCCTGGTGAGGTATGCTAGAAGTCCTCCTGCACGAAGGACCTGAGGAGGGAGGTGAGAGGACACCACAGTCTCCTTGGAGGAAGACGTGACTGGCTGATGGAGCAGAGGAAAAAAAAAATCTTTCTTGAGATTTCTGGTGTGTGTGGTAGTTGATGTCGAGTGTAGGTAGTGACCCCGTCCCCGATTTCGTCATTGCGATCGGTTATTTCCCTGTTATCGGTGGCTTATCTTAACTATGAACTGGTGGTTTAAGCTTACAAAGATCGGCAAAACCATCTTGCCACGTTGAAGTTTAATCATCCACGAACACATGTATATATATATCTGGCTCTGTGGCGTGTGACGCACGATAAGTGTTGTTGCTCTAGAGCAAACTCGTCTCTCTATCACTAGCTGCATATCTATCTTATCTGGGCCGTGTTATCAAGCACATAACTCCGTTACCAGCGGCTCTTATCGGCTAGGCAGCGGGAGTCGTCATAGCTGGAGCCCTCAGGGCAGTGCAGCACGTCGGGGCTAGCGAACGCTCGCCTTCTCTAGAGTACCGAGGAGTTGAGGATGGTCTTTGGGTGAAGTGATTCAGTGCCAGTGTGGAAGCGAGAGAATCTGGCTTCTCGGGGGAAGGAAAAAGAGAACAGCTAAGGCCGTGTGGTAGGAAAGGCGGCCTAGAGGAATCCTTGAGTCTTAAGGGCGCCCTCCAGGGCCCCGTTCCCGATATCTCTCCTGAGAGCTCGCTACAGCCGGTTCTCGCCGGAGAGAGATATACACTCGGTGTCTTTCGGGGACGAGGAAGAACCCTCGAGGACGCAAGCTCTTCGCCTCGGGTGGAGAGACCAGGTGCCCAGAGCGATCTCCCTCGAAAGTCTCCATCCCGGGAGAGAGAGGGGGCCCCCCTCTCCCTACAGGACGGCCACCATGGCCTCCAGGGAAGGACGGAGACGACGGCCCCTCAGCTGCGGTGCCCAGTCAGCCGCCGCCATTCTGATTCTCTTCGTCATGATGCTCCCGACACCGACAATGGGTAAGCTGCGAACAGAAAGAGCCTCCCTCTCTCACCTTCTTCGTGTTCCATGAGTCTTCTGGCTCCCTCTCACTTTGTCTCTACCCGGTAAGTCTTGATC
>JAUUDW010624881.1:0-11534 GCA_032361385.1 Panulirus guttatus
AATGAGAAGTGAGATATTGGTCTCCATCCTCTACCTCCTCGCACGAGATTTATACCACCGATAACTACTTTGTACATCAACACAGTTCCACTCACACCACTACGCCTTACACCAGCCTGTATCACCTATTGTCGTCTCTTACCACCTCATCCCAGTAGATATAACACCTACTACCACTTCTACTTAGCTCGCACCGTACCTTTTAACACAACGTTTCATAAGACCACACCACAGCAGACCAAACTAAACGGTTCATTAACAAGGTACGCAGTTTGACATTTGCTCTCAGTATATTTCCATCACGCAGTGACGTCTTACCACACAAGAGCCAAGGACTTGTTTATAATGCACACTTACGTAGTCACTGTGAGGTGTCCTGTTGTATACGGCAGCCTTGTTCCTTACTCCCTACGTGTATCCTGTTCCCTATATTTAGGTTGGCTTACTGTGAATCAGTTATAAACTATGTACATACCTACTAACTTTAACATATGAAATTCTACCTCCATTAATGAGACTACAAATACAAGTATGATATCAAAATATCTCACCATATACGCATATTGTTTGCATATCAAAGGTAAGAAAAAAGAAGGTAAAGGGTAAAAGGAATACAAAGGAATTTAGATAGCAACAGACGAATGTGTCCTATCGAGGATGTATGTGATAGTTCAAGACGTCACAAACTCATCTTAATATGATAAAAGTTAGAAAGCAAACAGATAATTCAAAAAGAATAACTTGCATGTTGTCACTGTGATTAAGGAGGCGCAAATTTTGCAAGGCCTATTGCTTTCCACTCCTCTAATTAGCAAACCATTCCAAATGTTAACAGTCGTAGTCAAGAAAAACTAATTCGCTTCATTCGAGGTAAAACGTTTGCCCACGAGTTTGTATCCATTACTACCGAGTGAAATCAGATGAAGCAAGTCTTACGGAGCTTGATAGATCAAGATTATCAAAGACTTTGATTGTTTTTTGAACCTGTATTAGATCACCTCTTAACCTTCTCTTTTTCCAAGCTAATAGAATCAAATCGTTCACTCGGGTCTTTTCGCATTTGCTTCTTAGTCCGTCAATCATCTTGGTAGCTCCATTCATTGTATGTCTTGTAAGGTAGGGTGACCAAAACCGAACACTCTATTCAAGATGTGGACGAAACAAAGAACTCTAAAGAGTAAGGATGTTGTCCCTGACATAGAATTCAAAGGCCCTACTTATGAATTCAAGAATTCTGTTCGCTCCCTTCAACGCTTCTGTGCACTGCTTAATTGGTTTTAGGTCACAAATGATTTTTACGCCCAAGTCTTTTTCCTCACTTACCTTTTGCAGTTCAGCTGAATTCATACTGTAGCTTGCCTTTTCGTTTTTGTTATTGACACGTAAGATTTTGCACTTACTGATATTAGAATTCATTTGCCCTTTATGAGCCCAGTCCAACAGTTTGTCTTTGTCAGTTTGAAGCTGTAGACGTTCAAGTTAATTTGCTGATTTATTTTCCAGTTTTGTAACATCGGCGAATTTTGATATATTGCACTGCAGTCCATTATCAATATCATTAATATATATGAAAAAGAGGACCGGTCCCAAGACTAATCCTTGTGGTACGCCTCTTAATATGTCTAACCGTTCTGAGGCTTGACCATTAATCACACCTCCAGTTTACGCCCAGTTAATCAGTTTACATAAGTTTGCCAACTACAGATATTAAGCCAGTTAGACGATAATTTCCGGTCAGTGACTTATTACCTGCTTTGAATATAGATGCCACACTGGAAAACTTGCATTCATCTGGAACGTTCCCAGCAGCAAGTGACTTAATGAAAGGTGGCATTTAATGGCTTAAAGGTCATGCCTGGGAGCATACACCAAGGCCGAGTGCTGTAGCTGTCACCCTTTGGCCCTTCACGTTCCATGACTGATGATCTGGCTGCTGGCCGGAGCTCTGTGGTCGTCTCCTTGCTATCTTACACTCAGCTTCTCCTTGTGGAAAGCGAACCTCATGATAAAGTTATGGCTGGCGCTGTCGATACAGACAAATGATAAGCCTCATTCTAGCCCTTTGATGTGTTCTGTGGTAATGAATCGTAAGCCTAGACGGACAGATAGTACTGAAGGAGCTCTACTATTTCCTCACATCAGCAAACCTCTGTACATGACATTTACGTCAGATCACCACCATCTACGGCATATCGTCTCAGCTTAACCACTACCCACGTCACTGTGGCTCTCATGGCAACGTCCTCCGCCTTCTGTCTTCTCGCTTGGGAGTTTTTTATTCAGTATGGACAACAAAAGTTAATTACATTCATTATATGTAACCTCCAGCGCTAGATGTTTGCTTCCCTTGTTATTTCACTTTATTATCTTAATGGAAATTGACATTATTTAAATCTAGATTTATTCTGAGAGACTAAAGATGACGGTGTACATGACAGAGGTCTTACGTAAGGTGCTGTAGCTGAGACACCGCTCCTGAAGGCTGCACACACGACCTGCCGACTATATACTCACATTCAGTACATGGTTAAACTATCAAACCTCCTCCAGTTCTGTGATGAAAGTGTCTCTGGTTTGTGGTGATGTATTATTCCTGTGTAAGTTATTCGCATTATACAAAGATTTTTTCCTACTCTTTAAGTTCACTGGAATAAACAATTTACTTGACTGCCAAGACCTAACGGTGGTAACATTATATCACATTCACGCCACAGTAGTTGTATAAACAATTTGTGTACAAAAGAACTGGATTCACATCAGTCCCAGAGATCCATCACTTGCTGCTCTCCCATCCTCCTCCTCCTCCTCCTCCTCCTCCTCCTCCTCCTCCTCTTCCTCCTCAAGGACGCCAGGTCGACCAACAACTCCAAATCTGGCAGTAAAAAGACATACCCTTCACTAGGACCCTAGCTAATGAACCATTTATCTTGTATAATTATTTTGTAAACCCTGTATTATCCTGTTCTTAAATAACCATCACAGCGACACTACAGCCTCTTGAACTTGTCCCACTATTCTCTTCCAACTCGATACCGTTATCTCGGGACATATAAATATTCTCTAACAAATGAAAGGACCTTGGAACTTCCCAACCCACTGTTGATAACCTGCAGCTTTAGATCTACAAAGTATTTATTTAAAGGACCATGATCATGTACGTCCTAACAACAGCCTATACATTGTATAGCATTCTGAGTGATTCCTGTTATTGTTGATCAATATGTTCGTTCAAGTGTGGGTGTTGTGTGTAACTGTAGTGTGTAATTGTATTGCATGACTGTTTCGTGTGAGAGTAGTGTATGACTGTTGTGTGTGAGAGTAGCGCGTGGCTCTAGTGAGTGAGGATGGCGCGTGACTGAACATTCTGGTGCAGGATATCACTGTTATGTGTAAATATAGCGGTTGACTGCTGTGTGTGAGATTAGTGCGCTTATGGATCCATTAATCATGCGTCGAACACCAAGTAGGAGATGAAACGTTTAACGTGTTACTCGGTGTTAACTCCTGACATGTATTACAAGTGTACTTACGTGTCTACATATCTATGTGTTTATACTTGTGCGTCCCTCCTCATGTTCTGTGTAAGCGTATTTTTAGTAACTCATCAGAAAAGACGACGTGCCTGTTCTATGGATTCGTTGTTTTCATTAACACTGAGGAACTAAGATTGTGGGTTTCATTATCAATATCAGTATTTCATTTTTCGGTATTAACGATCTCGTAGCGAGGAGGGTTATGAAGGAGTGGGAAAAATGTGGGATTCAAAGAAGAACAAGTAAGGCAGAGTATGGCATGATATTTGAAAAGAACACAACTTCCATTTTGGAACGCTAAGCATAAAATGAGCGTTTTATTCTTACCTATTTTCTCCCTTTTCGGAGGAGATGCACTTTTATTTTCGCATCCACTGGGTGGCGTCATACACCATATGGCTCGAAAGGAATGCAATAGAGATAAACGAGGTGACGAGGCAATCGGAGTTTTCCAAAGACGTAAGAGTTGAAATCCCTATAGATATGTTTCGGTACCTTTCAGATAGATTCTGACATCTGTAGTAGCTCTTGCTGTTTCAATCCTTGACATCAGTGGAGTACTTGTCTTTAAAGGATTTCATCGTTCAATAGGATTTGGAGTATATCGTCAGGGGAGAGAGAGAGGGATGCAATACATCTTCTTTAATGAATGACGTTTTTTCCAAGCAATTCTTCTGAATCGCCTCTGATTGATAACGTGTCTTGTGGCAGTGGACGTGTACTGCGTGATGTAAGGATAGAGACAGCGGTAGCTAGTCAGTTATTTAGCGGTGTTACTTTCACAAACGTAACGGCTACACCAGGTCCTCATCAGTGCGGGAAGATTACATTGCTGACAACATACGCTTTGTTCGGATTCTATAGGGTTTTAACTGGTTTGTAAATCGATTTATAAACCAACTAAAGCTCCATAGAATCTGAACAAAGCGCCAGGTGGGGATGTCTGTTGTCAGCTGTCCGCAGGATCAGTAATTTGTTTGGGCCTGGCGCTTCCCGCGAGGACCAGGCAAATTGCTTTTGGGAGGCAGTAGGTGTCCCTCATGTACGTGATCTAGTGGATAGGTTTTGACGAGAGGGACACCAGTGGGTTCCTCACACTCTCTGCTATTGATATCGAGCGGTTTACCGCATAGTTTCCCTCTACTTCAAAGTCCTGCCCACTTTCTCAAGAATTTGTAAATACTTTCTCTGTCTGTTTTTCCCCCTTTCTCAATTCTCTCTATATTTCAACTAGGGCCTAGCCTTGGTGTGGACTTTTGTCCGTGACTGGAGCCTTCAACATAAAAAAAAAGATTAGATAGAGTTATAGGGTGAAGAAAAAGAAAAGAAAGAGAATGAAGAATAGGACAGAATACTGATGGACAACACTGAAAACAGGATAAGAGGAAGTAACTCCATTAACAAAAGCTGCAGTGTAGCAACAAAAAAAGAAGCTTTGCACTAGAAAACAGAGAGAAGCAGAAAAGTCAAAGGAAAAAAGTTTAAAGAGTAAAGGCTAATGTTATACCCTGTCAAATGCTCTGGAAATATCAGAGACCATGACAATAGATTCACCAAAATTTCAGAAAGGAATACAGAGATGGGTTACACAGAAGAGATCACTAGCGGACCTTGCACCACAAAAGATGTATCTGTGATTTGAAAAAAAGGGAATGAGCTTCTAAGTGTTTAAGAGAGTGAGAATTGATTAAGGAAAATTTCAAGTATTTTGGAGTTTGCAGAAGTAAGAGCAGTGAGGCTACAGTAACAAGTGTTAGAGCTGTCTCTCTTCTTAGGAATGGTCTACACTAACATTTGTCTTCATGAAGAAGGGAAAGTGCAGTCAATTTAATCAAAGTCTTCCATAGGTTGCTCCTAATAAAATATTATATGTATGGCTGCACCTTTGTTTGCATAATAACTTGTCTCTTACATCTGTTCATGGCAGTACCATTCATTTGTTATTCACGTACTATTTTCCTTTACCTTCAGATTCATGCAGATATATTCAGACTTGTAACATTTATATCAGTCTTTTATTAGCATATAGAAAATTTTACGAAGTGTTTAGACAATGCTTTGCCAAACATTAAAACTGTTGGAGAATATGAATATGCTTGTTTACATGATGTGTTTCCGTACAGATTGCGTGCAACGAAAGATTTAAGTGGAGAAAAAGGGAATTATGAAATAGTGATTATGGTAAGTGTTTTGTTTTGCCAGATTTTATCTACTTTTGTCTGAAATAGTCATGTGTTTTTTTATATCACAGTGCATTAAATATGTTGAATTACATCATTATTTTCCTTTGTTTCTTGTTAGCAGTTTATCAACCTTTACTTTTGTTGGGAAATTACTCTTTTAAACTTGTAATATTATATATGTATAATTTTGTTTGGCAGCATATGGAACCATGGAAGCAGAAGTGAGTCTTAGGGTGGTGAAGGGGGCAAGAGTTCTGGAAGCACAGAAGAATGTGTAGAAAGAGAGAATGTTATCTGGGAGGGCAAAAGCAGTTATGTTTGAAGGAATAGTAGCCCCAACAATGCTAGACATGTGCTATAGATAAGGCCGTGCCAAGGAGGGTGGATGTGTTGGAAATGAACTGTTTGAGGACCGGTGTGAGCTTGTTTGATCGAGTAAGTAATGAAAGGGTAAGAGAGTTGTATGGTAATAAAAAGTGTGTTTGAGAGAGCAAAAGAGGGTTTGCTGAAATGGTTTGGACATATGGAGAGAATGAGTGAGGAAAGTTAGACAAAGAGGATCCTTTAAAATACTCACTCCATCTCCTCATCACTCCATCACTACCTGTTATCACTTTCCCTTTCACTCCCTTCACCAATGTCTCCATTTGTTCTCTTGTCTTTTGCACATTATTTCCCTCCTTTCAAAACATCTTTGTATTCTCCCTAAAGTTAATGATACACTTTCATCCCAGCTTTCATTTGCCCTCTTTTTCAACCCCTACACCTTCCTCTTGACCTTCTGCTGCTTTCTCTTATACATCTTCCAATCATTTACACTCCTTCCTTGTAAGTACCACCCAGATGCCTCCCTTTTCTCTTTCACTAGCAACTTTACTTCATTCCAACACTCACTACCCTTTTTAATCTGCCTACCTCCGACCTTTCTCATGCCACACGCTTCTCTTACACATGCCATCACTGCTTCTTGAAATACCTCCCATTCCTCACTTACTTCCCCCACTTCATTTTCTCTCACCTTATGCCATTCTGCTCTCAATCTCTCCTGGTAATTCTTCACACAAGTCTCCTTTTCAACCTCACTTACTCTCACCACTCTCTTCTCCCCTACATTATCTCCTCTTTTTTGAAAACCTTTACAAATTTTTACCTTCGCCTCCACAAGACAATGATCAGACGTCCCAGCAGCTGCCCCTCTTAGTACACTGACAATCAGAAGTCTTTCTTTTACATGCCTATCAATTTGTATGTAATACAATAATGCCCATTGACCATCTCTCCTATTCAAATGTGTATACTTATGTATACCTCTCTTTTTGAATCAAGTATTCCCAATCCAGTGTTTTTTCAGCATACAACTCCACAAGCTCTTCACCATTTCCATTCAAAACACTGTATACCCCATATGCACCAATTATACCCTCAATTGCCGCATTACTCACCTTTGCATTTAAATCACCCTTCACTAATACCTGGTTTCGTGCACCAAAACTGCTGACACACTCACTCAGTTATTCCCAAGACACTTGCCTTTCACGTTCTTTCTTCTCATGGCCAGGAATATAAGCAACAAAAATCACCCATCTCTTGCCATCCACTTTCAGTTGTACCCACATCAATCTAGAATTTACTTTCTTACACTTTATCACACACTCCCACAACTCCTGCTTCAAGAGTACTGCTACTTCTTCCTCAGGTTTTGTCCTTTCATCAACCCCTGACTTTACTCCCAAGACAGTTCCAAACCATTCTTCCCCCTTTCCTCTTGAGCTTTATTTCACTTAGAGCCAGAACATCTAGGTTTCTTCCCTCAAACATACTACCTATCTTTTCGCTCTTCCCATCTTGGTTATATTCACACGCATTTAGACATCCCAATATGAGCCTTCGAGGAGGATGAGCACTCCCTGCTTGACTCATTCTTCTGTTTCCTCTTTTAAAACCTGAAATACTTGAAGGGGAGGGTTTCTAGCCCCCCACTTCCACCCATTTTAGTTGCCTTCTTCAGCATGCGGGAAACACAGAGTTAGAATTTTTTCTTCCCTTCCTTAAGTTGGAGTTGTAATTTTTCATTTCATGAAGACTTATCCACTGTCAGCAAATTTACCCATAGACTACCTTTGGCAACTGGTCGTATTTCAGATGATTGTGTAGTATACTGATTTTGTTATATGGTTATCATTTCTAATCATTAGCCTTTTATATTTTTTATCTCTTCATTGTGCAGGCTGTGGACCATGGTATCCCACAAAAAAATGGAACCAAATCCATTATGATGTTGGTGGAAGATGCCAATGACCATGCACCGCAGTTTAATCTTAAAGGTTGCCCAAACACTGATCTACCAACTATCGAAATGGAGGAGGTAATGCTGGTTGCCATTTTGAAGAAATACATTGTTAAAGTTAATAAAACTGTGTTTGCAATGATTGAAAGGTTTGATAGTATTTTTCCATGTGTACCTAACACTATAATATTTATCAGCATAACACAGGAAAACCTAATAGAATTATTCTCCAAAGGCTGATGTTATCTGATATCTGTATTCTAATTCATTTTAGTGTCTTTATGTGATTGTTCCATCATTCTTTCCATTCACCTAAAACTTTCCTCTTCTCAAGTCTGTTTCCACTGTTTTGCGAGATGAATCGTTGATTTAACATGCATTTTTACTAACACTTCAACACTACTTAAACAGCTCATCTTTTAATGTATGATGTACTTCATGTCGGTGCATTGAAGTACTGTATATATTTTTGTCATGAGTTTCTCAAGAGGCTATTTAAATTCTGTATTCTCTCAGTCAACATTTTACTGTAGAACCATTTTACCCCTTCATACAGTAATTTTGGTTGCTCTGCAATTTCCACTAATTGTGTCTGTTCTCGGAAGTATTACTTTCCTTTGAATTCCAGCTGTATGGATATGTCTGCCCCATTCAGAAATCCTATCCAAATTTGAGTTTATAGAAATATTTGCGATGAGATGAGACATGGATCAAGTAAAAGAGGATGGACCAGATTTGGAAGTGAAAAAGTGGCAGTGGGTTATTTTGATTTATATAGCATAACAAACATGTTCCTGCCATTCTTTTTGAGGATCTACATAAAGCCTATTGTCATTGTAGAATAGCATTTGGGTATCAACCCTCATTTTACACAATACTGGTGCTTTTTATGTTTTATATCACCTAAATTATATGGTTTATTTCTCTGAACAGAACTTTTATGAAGCTGGTGATGAAGTCAAGTGTACTGATGATGGTCAGCCTTTTGAGATCTATGTAGATGATGTTGATGAAGGCCTAAATAGTAAAGTGAATGTCAGCATTGACTATGCAAAGTCATCTACCAATGTGGATGGTATGGCCCAAACATTCTGTTTGTGACTTTTCAGTAAGATTACAGATCAAATAATTAGACATGCATTATTTTTCACTTAAGTCACCATCCAGAGGGAAGTTCTGGCTTTTATATTGTGGTTATAGAGTAGGGTTATATTTCTTTGTATTAGAATGTTAAGTCCATATTGTAATGTTAAGAGTACTCTTGATTTTTATCTTAATGCAGAAGTAGATTTATGATCCATTAAATGCTCATAAAAGGTAAGCTAGCATGCTATTTTTCTGCCAAATGATGGCAATTTTATTACAGTGTTTTTGTTTGGGTCGAACTCTTTGAAAATGAACCACTTAAGATTCAGGTTCTTCACATATAAAATAGGTATTAATTGTCTTATGTTTCCCACTACAAGGCAGCATTTCCAAAGCAGAACCTTCTTTACACAGTTCAGCTGTGGCTTATTCATGCTGGTGTCTTACTCTTAATTCCAAAGTGTAATTCTAAATGAAGTCAATCATTCTCTGCCTCCTCTCTTCCTGTTAATCAAGCCTTTACTATTCAATTTATAAATATTCATGTTGTTTAGATAGTAAATTTCAGATTGCTAATTATTGCTTACAGTAGTTTCATAACTTTTTGGATCATTTATCTGATATGTAATCTACAAATTTTCTTTTATCTTTATAGGTGAAGGTCAGATGCGAGCATTTGTAATAACACAAAAAGGGTACAACAAGTACGCTTTAATGGTCACTGAGAAGATTGACAAGGAGAGAGGAGGAATGTACAATGTAGGTGCTTATTCACTGTAATATTGTTATCCTGCCTTGATAACTTGCTTTCAAGTAATTTTTTGTATTTTGTTGATTGAGAAATTTCCTTTTCCAAAGGTTTTTAGGGATGGGACAGTTAGTATTTGCCTGTTTATTGATCGCTGAGCCCTGTGGTATTACCATATGGTGAGCACAGCATAGATACCTATCACTGGATATAATTTTGCAGCCCTCTTGAGAGGCCAGATGGGCTTGTCTAGCCTCATATTAAGAATGTTAGCTGCAAATATTCTTTTGCTTATAGGGCTACTGTTGCAGAGAGAAGATACTTTCAGAACTTCAGAATCCAATTATGAAACTATACAAATGCTTCTGGGTAACAGCAAGTTATCTTATAAATTTTTTTTTTTCAAAGGTGTATGTCATTTCATATAACCATCCATTTCAGTCACATCCCCTGATCTTCCTAGCTATTCCACCTTACTCTGCACATGTTTTTTGGATTTCCTTGAATATTCATTTTTCCAAATCTACTTTCTCCATTTAACTCTTATGTGCCAGTATTCAGTCTTGTGATTTGGATAATTTCCTTTTAGTTTTGATAAAGATTTTCATGCAAATGGAAGGAGTCAGGTATGGAAAAGTTTTTTTTTGTGTAATTACCTATTTTTACTGTATGGAGTATGGGGAGGGAGTTTTACAGTTGTGAGGCCCCATCTCTTGAATATTCTTTACTATCATACTACTATCATACAAGTTCATAAGTTTATGTATGCTGCTTGCATTAACCATGTCCTCAATTATTCCACTCCATTCATCCACCACTCTTATACTATTGATTTCATGAATTGAATTTTTTTTTGGATAATGCAGTTCATCACATCTTACACAATACACACATCCACCTAAGAGCCCACTACGCTACAGTTATACAAAGGGTGCCCTGTGCCAGTAATGGCACTCTGAGCACACTCACCTGACCTGTGCTAGTAATGGCACACTTGAGCATGGGCTGTTTATGATGAGCACATGCCAAGCTTAGGCTTTGCAAATCTTTACATACACACACACACACACTATAAAAGTACTTCTTTACATCATTTTAAAAAATTTTCTTGCCTAATATCATGTCGTGTGTGTGTGTGTGTGTAATGATTCACCAAGACTTAGCTTGGCACAGGTTCTCATTAAGGACAACCAGTTCTCAAGCGTGCCATTACTGGCACAGGTCAGGTGTGTTTAACTTTAGTGTAGTGGGCTCGTAGGTGATTATGTTTTTTGTGTAAAATATGATGAATTGCTTCATCTCAATTCAGTTCAATTCAGGAATTTTATCTTATGTAATTTATCTTAGCTGATGTTCTTTTAAACATATTTCTTTTACATTAAAGGGAAATGGATTGATTCAAAATTTGAAAATGATTTTTTTATTTAATTTACTTATATTGTTCTTACTTATTTTTTACATGAAAGTGGCATCAAACACTGGATGAAACAGTATTACAGTTATTTAATTTCATGTATTTTTGAGTAAAATTTTCAGAGAAGTGAGTAATTTTCCCTTTAAGGCTCATTATCTGTTCTTGATGTTACCTTGCTCATGTGGGAAATGGAGAACATTTATGGAAAAAAATTATATTGTGTTTAAACTTCGTCAAACAAAAAATTTTTCTAATATCTTTTCTGTGAATAAACTGTGGAATT
>JAUUDW010624903.1:0-10794 GCA_032361385.1 Panulirus guttatus
CTACATGTTCACTTACCACAGGATGCCTGACTAAAGGATCACTGACCACAGGATCACAGACTAAAGGATCACTAACCATAGGATCACTGGCCACAGGATCACTGATTTCAGGATCACTGACCACAGGATACCTGACTAAAGGCTCACTGACCGCAGGCTCACTGACCACAGGATCCCTGACTAAAGGATCACTGACTAAAGGGTCACTGACTACAGGATCACTGACCACATGTTCACTGACCAAAGGATCACTGACCACAGGCTCACTGACTAAAGGATCACTGACTAAAGGATCACTGACCAGAGGATCACTGACCACAGGATCACGGACCAAAGGATCACTGACTAAAGGATCACTGACCGAAGGATCACTGGCTACAGGATCACTGGCTACAGGATCACTGACTTAAGGATCACTGACCACAGGATCACTGACTAAAGGACCCTGACCACATGATCACTGACTACATGATCACTGACTAAGGGATCACTGACTAAAGGATCACTGACCACAGGATCACTGATTACATAATCACTGCCCGCAGGATCACTGACTAAAGGATCACTGACCACAGGATCACTGACCATAGGATCACTAACTACAGGATCACTGACCACATGATCATTAACCACAGGATTACTGATCCACAAGATCACTAACCACAGGATCTCTGATCACAGAATACCTGACTAAAGGATCACTGAACACAGGATCCGTGACCACAGGATTCCGGACTAAAGGATCACTGACCAGAGGATCACTGACTAAAGGATCACTGACCACAGGATCACTGACTAAAGGATCACTGACCACAGGATCACTGACCACAGGATCACCTACTAAAGGATCGCTGACTAAAGGATCACTGACTAATGGATCACTGACCACAGGATCACTGACCACATGTTCACTGACCAAGGGATCACTGACCACAGGTTCACTGACTAAAGGATCACTGATCACAGGATCACTGACCACAGGATCACTGACCAAAGGATCACTGACGGAAGGATCACTGACGGAAGGATCACTGACCACAGGATCACTAACTAAAGGATCCCTGACTAACGGATCACTAACTAAAGGATCTCTGACCATCGGATCACTGACCACAGGATCCTTGACTAAAGGATCCCTGACTAAAGAATCAATGACCGAAAGATCACTGACCACAGGATCACTGACTACAGGATCCCTGACTAAAGGATCACTACCCACAGGATCATTGACTACATGTTCACTTACCACAGGATGCCTGACTAAAGGATCACTGACCACAGGATCACAGACTAAAGGATAACTAACTAAAGGATCACTGAGCACAGGATAACTGACTAAAGGATCACTGACCACAGGATCACTGACTAAAGGATCACTAACCATAGGCTCACTGTCCACAGGATCACTGATTTCAGGATCACTGACCACAGGATTCCTGACTAAAGGCTCACTAACCATAGGATCACTGAACACAGGATCACTGACCACAGGATCCCGGACTAAAGGATCACTGACCAGAGGATCACTGACCAAAGGATCACTGACTAAAGGATCACTGACCACAGGATCACCGACTAAAGGATCCCTGACCAAAGGATCACCTACTAAAGGATTACTGACTACATGATCACTGACTAAAGGATCACTGACTAGAGGATAACCGACTAAAAGATCACTGTCCACAGGTTCACTGACTAAAGGATCACTGACCACAGGTTCACTGACTAAAGGATCACTGACCAGAGGATCACTGACCAAAGGATCAGACTAAAGGATCACTGATTAAAGGATCAGTGACCACAGGACCACTGACTAAAGGATCACTGACTAAAGGATCAATGACCACAGGACCACTGACTAAAGGATCACTGACCACATGATTACTTACTAAAGGATCCCTGACTAAAGGATCACTGACCACATGATCACTGACTACAGTATCACTGGCCACAGGATCACTGACTAAAGGATCACTGACCACAGGATCACTGACTAAAGGATCACTGACCATATGACTACTCACTGAAGGATACGTGACAGGATCACTGACTAAAAGATCCCTGACCACAGGATCACTGACTAAAGGATCACTGACCACAGGATCACAAACCACAGGATCACTGACTAAAGGATCACTGGCCACATGATCACTGACTAATGGATCCCTGACCACATGATCACTGACTAAAGGATCCCTGATTAAAAGATCACTGACCACAGGATCACTGACTAAAGGATCCCTGACTAAAGGATCTCTGACGAAAGGATCACTGACTAAAGGATCCCTGACAAAAGGATCCCTGACTAATCGATCCCTGACGAAAGGATCCTTGACTAAAGGATCATTGACTAAAGGATCTCTGACCACAGGATCATTACAGGATCCCTGGCCACAGGATCAATGACTAAAGGATCTCTGACTAAAGGATCACCAGGGATCCCTGATTAAAGGCTCCCTGTCCACAGAATCACTGACTAAAGACTCCCTGACCACAGGATCACTGACTAAAGGATCCCTGACTAAATGATCACTGACCAAAAGATTCCTCACTAAAGGATTACTGACCAAAAGATCCCTGACTAAAGGATCACCGATTAAAATGATTCCTGACCACAGTCACTGATTAAAGGTCCCTGACTAAAGGATCACTAAGGATCCCTGACTAAAGGCTACCTGACTAAACGATCCCTGGCTAAAGGATCCCTGACCACAGGATCACTGACCAAAAGATCCCTGACCACAGGATCACTGACTAAAGGATTCCTGACTAAAGGATCCTGACTAAAGGATCCCTGATCACAGGATCAATGAGTAAAGGATCCCTGACTAAAGGATCACTGACCACAAGAACTTTGATACTGCAAGGCCCCTAAGGTGCGCCTTACTTCATGTTCTGTAATTGGATTCCCTCGTAACGTAACGTAACTAGATTCCTCTAGTCCATCGTAGGTTTTTGTATCCAGATCTTTATTATTGCACCACATTTTCCGTTGATTACATGAAGCACGAAGGTCAATAAAGCATTTACTTAATAGATATGAACGTATTTGTACCGATGTATGGCTTAATGACAACGCATCAGTCGATAGCTCAACCACATACAAGTCAGTGAGACCTTTTTCCAGATCCACAGTGAGTGTGTCAAGGTGAGCGGGCCAGTTTTATCCCCAAATACCTAGTGTGCATGACGGAGTAGCCAGCGTAGCCTATCCACACTAAAAGGATTTATTTGTCTAGATGAAAAACGAACACGATTGTTGACTCTTTGAACTGTGATTGTACAACTCTAAGTTTCCATCATTTTGGTAAAGTTCATTGTTGTTTTACACACTGGTGTATAACGAAATCATTTTGTTCACATCAACTGACTTACATCTCCAACATAAACCATAGGCCAAGGTAAACAAAAATCAGGTTCCATATTGTTTGGGGAGACAGATTCCCATATCGTATTACGTTTTGAACAAGTGTGTTCAATTGCATGAAATGTTGTAATCAGATTTATTAATCAAATCACATTCCCTAACTCCGGGTGCATATACAGGAGGAGCGCTGAGAAACCAGGCAAGAGGCAGAATGCGTCCCCGAGGAATTTCCCCAGCTGGGGCCACCATAGCGGCTCATCTCCAGCGTAAAACACCCGCCAGCTCCAGGATTTTAGAAGGCGCTACTCTCTTTCAGAGGCTTAATTTTGTTACTGGATCCACAGTGAGTGCGGAGAGCAGAGTGAGCCAGTCTGCCATTGGACCCAATGTATCTTTTACCCCCGGTTACCCACTGGAATAGCAAGTGTAATCAGCCAGTCATTAGTGTAACCAACCAGCCACACTACTCCGTATTTTGGTCTGAAATGAATGGACTACAGAGCTCTGTCCCTTACCGCATACACTGTTCATTTTGATAAAGCGTAGCTTTTTTCTCTTTTTTTTATTATGACAGCCTCGAACAATTCACATCAACTACTCCTAACTTTCATCTCAAGTACAATCCAAACTGATGAACAGATAACTGGGCGCTTGTTTTGAATTGAGCCCAAGTGTTATAGTTACGAGTCTTTCGTTAAAGCCTCAGAAACGTCTTTGTTAGAGTAATCTCAAAATGTTCTCCTCGACCAGATCTCGAACACTTGTAAAACGCTCGTATTCCCTTGGGATATATCGCTTGTAAACTAAGACGCCACAAATATGAAACGACCTGCACAAAGAATGCCTCTCTATGAGAAATAAAGACGCAACAGAAGTAAGGACTACAGTACATATGGTTATAGAATCTTCTCTGGGAGTTAGCATCTAATGTCGTCCTTGATAACAACTGTGTCCAACAAAATCAATGTGGATATCTTTCCTGACACGACCCATTTGGATTACCTTTTGTCGCGAAACACCAATCGTGCATATTATAGGAAACTTTTGAATAATGTGTTAGGGGTAGGACTTTTGATATATATTGACTGCTGTTGATTTATTGCAAATACCAGAGTTTGGAACATTATTGATATGTCCAAGAAAATTACCTTGATTATTAGCATGAATTAAAGGCTTTGATCATTCCTGTCGCAAAGATTTTAAGATTTCCTTTCTCGTCAATATATAATATACTCCTCATTCCCTCCCCGCCATCTTACTAGAAATGTACGCCTCTCATTATAGTTATAATATGAAACTTTGAAACATTTGACAGATAAACGCTTGCATCTTTTAAATCTTCAAAAATTGATACTCATACGAAATTCAACAATTGGCAACTATGCAACCTGCCTTCATCACTCACCCTCCACAGCGACGTGGTCAATATTCAAAAGTTTCATTTTCAAGAGAAAATGGACCCAGGCGCATTACAGCACGGTGTCTCTATTACAGTAACTATGTTAATGAACACACACACAAAAAGTATATGAAATTACAACCACTCGCTTTTGGAATTCTTGGCAATGGGTCTGTTCATAAGAAATCAAGAGTAAGATTAACTAATGCAAACACTCCATATGAACACCATCTAAATCATCTTCAGCCAGTGGTGTATAATCCGTCAACCATGAATATTGCAGTTCGCCGGAGAAAAGGACAAGATAACTATCATATTTGGAGGTCAAGCGATTTTACCGGGCGTTGTGAACGCGGCCACCTCTGTGGCGGGAACATCAATATTGTAAACAAACAGTGTTCTCAAATCTCCTGTTGACAGTCCATCCAATAGACAACAGGGAGAGGAAATGGCCACTGCTAGTGAACGTATCGACTCGGCCAAAGTGCTGAACACACTTGAGGATCTGAAAGCCAGAATACAACAAGAGGTGGAGCAGCTAAATGAGGACATTGGAGAGACTACGGAGACTCTGGCCGAAGAGCCAGCTCTTCATCAGGAGAAAGATATTGACCAAATGATGAAGACCAGGATGCGCCTCAAGAGCGAAATCGAGGCAAAATTGCAGTCCTCCTTACTGGAGTTACCCGATGACAACCAAATGATGATGAGGTTGGCCAAGGAGGAGGCGGAAACGATGGCCAATAACAATGCGAGGACTTTGGCAGCATACAGAGACAAGGTAATAATTATTATTATCTGATGATACTTTACATGGTAATTTATCAGTTTACCTTCGCAGTGATTTTGTTCTATATTTTTCTGTCTAGAATGCAATAAGATTTGGATAGCATGATACCACAGTTCATCCTGCAATAAGTCTACCTTAAATCATCGCCACTGTTAACTTTAGATATTGAATGATTTAGATCCACATTACTATGAAATGGATACTGAATGATTTTGTTTGGCAGCATAGGGTCATATCGAGAGAATGGACTAAGCTGGGAAGCATCAGATGTTACTGATGGATACTGAATAAGGTTATAGCAGTGAGTGTTATGTATATCAAGAAAATTTGGGATAATTGATGTTAGAATAGTTGACACATAGATCCTATCAAAACCATTGAGTAGCCGAAATGTACACTAAATTAGAAAAATGCTAATATTAAATTGGTCTTCTGCTGGAGATTGAATGGTGGCATATTTGTAATAGTCAACCACTAGTGTGGCTGGTATGTTTTGACAATATTGAACATCAAGATACTCTTAGTTGAAGTCATTTCCGTGTAAAAGTATGTGAGACGCTAAGTTATTTAGTGATACCTGTGGAAACCTAACATCTATAGCAGTATAGATTTATCTTAAGGTTCAGTGTTCTTGTTGAAATATACCAGTCACACCCTTGATTGAGGGTCAAGCTAACTGTCTACTAAAATCATTAACCAGACAACAGAACGAGCAACAAATTTTGCCACCACTAATCCTCACAGGCAAACATTCCATGCAATCAACAGCAACCCAGTAAATGTTGATACCAGTATATTTTTGCCTTATACCTTGGTAATAGGTAAGGTAAGGTGAGATTTACATAACTTTTGTTGATTTTCTGTTGGTGCTTTATATACTTTTACGTTAATCCCCCCTCCCCTCCCCCTGTATATCCTGTGATATGCATAATCCTCACAATTATCACCTTTAATGACACTCAAGAAAATAAAATGCTCCAAATCTTACCGTGCAATTATTGCATTCAAATACTAGACTAGCATCACAGAACGGAATCATTACTTTTGATGCAAGAGTAACCAATAAATTATCATTAGTGCTGTTTTGTTGCAAGTAGAAACATGAAAAAATTATATGAATGACATATTTTGCAAATTTAAGGTATGTAGGAGATGATATAGAACATCATTCTGTGAATATGACTCCACAAATTATTTAGGACATTGAAGTAGAGGGAAAGTGTGGGGTAAGAAAATAGTAAAGTTCCAGTTTAGGGGAACAACAGAAATAAATAATGAATTTGGATAAAATATATATCACTGGACTTCATATACAGGAGTTTGTTGCAGAAGTGCCTTAAAATAAGGGAGAGTGATTTGAGGGGTTATGATTTATCAGGGAAAAGGTGGGGTTAAAGTAAATAAATCACTTCTGGGTGTCAACAGAATATATGAAATCCTTACCTAACTTTTCTGGCAACTCAAATTATCTTTATTTCAGTATTTGAATGTGATGTTGTCTTTGCATTTATGTACTGGGAGGTGTGTTTGCTGCACTTGTGGGATATCTACTTTTGTGCTAGGAGATGTTTTTGCTGTTGTCGTGGGTTGTGTTTACAGTAGAACGAAGATGACTACAGTGTTAGTATATTACTCAAAATGAAGACAAGGCTTGGCCCCTAGTTGAAGTTATTTGAGGTTTTCATGGGTTTGGTGGGTCACTTGAAGATCCCCTCCCCAGGTGTTTTTCTAAGGTAGGGCAAGTTGGGATAAATTTGTACCCAAATGTAATCTGACCTAACTGAAGCTAACTTTCTTTAACCCAGCAACCTAACATAGCATAATGTAACCTGGGCTGGCCCAGCCAAGCCTATCTTAGAAAAATGAGGGAGGCACCTACTCAGTTGATGTGGTTTTATTGTTTCATCAACTTTTTCGCACTTTTTTTTATCATAATCATCCCCACTCATAAGTTAATTTTCATAAGAAGATTATGCTCCATATTGTGTTCACCTGTTCTAAATCACTGTTAGCAAGCAGAAAGAGCCCATGTATTTCTTTCAAATCCAAAAGTTTTTCAGTGGTACCTCTGAACTGGAACTTTACCTCTAACAAACTCTAACTTCACCCGTAAAAGACAAACCTAATAATCATAGTTAACTAGCATTTAGGTGTGAAAAGATAATGAAAAAAAAAAAGCATATTTAGGAGAGTATAGTTAAGCTAACTCCACCTTAGATTACTAACATTCCCTCACCCCCTGATGTTCCTCTTACTAATCCTATGCTCCTCCCCGTAATCTCTTTGCAGACTGTCAGAGAAGCACTTCTCTCTTTGAACACAAGCAAGACTTATGGTCCTGACAACATCCATCCCCATGTAATGAAAGAGTGTGCCTTTGAACTTAAACCTGTGCTTGCTTCTCTGTTTCATTTCTGTTTAAAATCTAAAACTTTTCCTTCTCCTTGGAAGCATGCATTGATACACCCCATCCCTAAGAAGGGTGACCGTTCTGACCCCTCTAAGTAATGTACTGTTGCTTTGACATCTATCATTTCCAAAGTCTTTGAATCCCGCCTGAACTTCCATATCCTTAGTTACCTTGAAACTTATAGTCTTCTCTCTGATCACCCGTATGGCTGCTATAAGGCAAGATCCACTTGTAATATTCTTTCCTATCTTACTAATGTCTGGTCATCATCCTGGAAAGATTTTGTGGTGTTGTGAGTCATTGCCCATAACATATCCAAAGCTTTTGACAGGGTGTGACATTGGGGTCTCATCACTATGCTCCCATCTTTTGGCTTCCTTCCTGCACTGTGCTCCTTCATATCTAGCTTCCTCTTTGGCCGACCTATCTCTGTGTTTGTTAATGGATCAGCCTTCCCCCTTCCCCTTTCTCCATCAACAGTGATTTCCCTCAAAGTTCTGTCCTGTCCCCTACATTTTTTCTTTATTTCAAAGATTTCCTTCCTTGCACAAATAACCAAATGCAGTCATACACTGACGATTCAACCCTGCATTAATCCTAATCCTTCCATTCTGCTCCTTCTAACTCAGTATGCATCTCTTCCTGGCACAGCTTCCTGAGTGAACTCAGAATTGGGGTAAACAAAATCTAGTTAAGTTTAATGCCTCCAAGACCCAGTTCCTATCCATCTTTCTATCCAAAACTCCGAACAACTCTCGTCTTTCTTTTGACGGTTCTGTAATTCTACCTCTTGACTCAATGAACATACTTGGTATTACTGTACCATCCACTCTTTCTTGGAAACCTCACATTACAGAAATAGCTAAGTCTGCCTCCAAGAAACTGGATGCCCTCTTTAGATGTCGAAACTTTTTCCTTGAGAACAGTTGCGTTGTTTATAGAAAGGATTCATTCGTTCTCGTATGGAGTACTGCTCTCACGTCTGGGGTGGTTCTGGCTCTGCACCTCTACTAGGCAGAGTTGAATCGAAAGCGGTCCGACTTATAAACTGTCACAGGCTAACTTCCAAACTTAACCCCCTTGCCCTACACCACTATGTTGGCTCACTTTCCCTCTTCTGTGGGTATTACTTTGGTTTTTGCTCCCGAGAGCTGGCTGCTTGTGTGCCTCTACCACTAGCTTGTGTGGCTGTTGGCAGCTCAAGGGTAGGCCATTTTGATAACTATTTCTTTCTTTACATGTCAAAGCTTTTGAACTCTCTACCGTCTCATGTCCACAGTAACTATGACTTAGCGCATTTTAAAAGACAGGTTTTTCACTTCCTTAAAAATTCATAAATACTTTCCCTTGTGTCTTCTTTTTCCCTTTCATAATCCTCTTTATATTTCAAAGTAAATTAATGTGAAATCTTTCAGGCTTTGAAGTTTAACTTCCTAATAGACTTCCTACTCAATAGCTGACCAATTATTGGTGTCGTTCTTTGCAACATTAAATGTAGATTTTGGCACAAACAGTTTAAAGGCAAGACCTCTTAACTTTATGATTTTGTATCCATGTAGCGTATGGCAATGAAATATATGTTGTATTGATTTAAATGAAGCTTGCTTTCACTGTTTCAAAAAGTATATGATGGCAAGATTAATTTTTGATTCACCACAAAAGCCAAAAGTTTCTACTGATGCAAAATTTTATGTTACAGGAATATTTATCAGAATGGTAAGCCTATGATTTATATCTGGTTCACCGATGGAATTTACAATGATAGTGTTACCCAGGTTTGTAACAGCAACTTTTTGTATCGGATTGTAATCAGTAGTAAAGTTCCTCGTTCCTGTTCTGTCTTCATTGCCATATCTTTGGTCTTCAGATAACTTTATTTAGTACTATTTATTTTCAACTCATCCAGCTGTTGTATGATGAAATCCATCTCTGTTATCCGCATCTTATGCAGCAACATTCATATATGCAACAGATCTGGAAGAAAATTTTTCTTTACAAATAAAAAAGTATTAGTGCACTTTCTTTTCTAACACCAAGACCTGTTACAGACATCCTGTCATACCCTGCTACTCTGCTATTTGAATACTAGTTTCTTCTCTTGGTATTTATCTCTTTTATTGATACCTGTACTTTTAAGTTCTGCAAGTAATTCTTACTTTGAGGATCATTCAAATTATTTGTTTAAGAAAACATACAATCAGTATACAATCATCTCAGCTTCTCTCTGGATTCATCCGCAGTTTTGTTGTTTGATCTGTTGCAGGAGTATATTCAGGCATACCAAGCAAGATGTGTGGTATTTGTGTATGTGTTTTTGATACAAACAAACATGATTATTAATAGTTTTTAGTAGTAATATCTTGTATGAGTGACACACAGCTTCAAAATCATTTTATAACATGAAGAACAGATCTCATACTGACATCTTTGACATTACCTATACCAGCTAGTGTATGAAAAAGTTTGGGCATATAGTGTTTGAAAACAATGTGGGGCTGTTAATGGGTGTACATTTTGCTTTAAGGCAGTGGCAGCCAATTCAAGAATTAGGTCACATACCATAAGAGTTCAACCAACCAAGTGTATAAATCTCACGAGCCACCCTATTCCTTAGTGTTTTGTCTGCGGTCCTTGCAGCCCCAAAACAAAAAAGATATGTGTTCAACAGCACCAGAGGCTCACCAGCCTCATTCATGCAGCTGAATGGTATGCCTAGTATTTGAAATACTGAAATTTTCAATGTCTTGTGCATTCAAATGCAAATTTGTATATGTGCTTTATGTTAAAATTATAGTTCAGCTCCTTTTCCAAATTTCTAAATTCTGTTC
>JAUUDW010624914.1:0-11533 GCA_032361385.1 Panulirus guttatus
ATCCTAGGACTGGTTTTACGAAAGAATCCTAATGTCATCAAGGACCTTTCTAGAGGCTTCTGCAGTCCAAAGCTGCGCTTCTTTCAATGGCAGGTTTATGTAGACTCCTTTGGAGTAAGTAGTTCTTCGACGAGACTGCAGTCTCAATCATACAACCTCGCTAAGAGTGACTTTTCACTCTAGGTGTAACCTGGAGTGGGCATAGTCCGATAAATAAATAAAATATGACACAATCTTCACTTTCAGGAGGTCTCTCAACACCGCTGATGAATAGCTCTGTAACCGTTCCTCGTTATATGTTAAGAGTGTGGACATAAGGAGACATTCTACTCAGGGCCTACATTTAGCTCCCTTGTTATTCGTACAGATGTTGCATCTTTTCCCTTTTCCCGTTTCTGGTTCAGCAAGAAGGTAAGTTTCTCCTCAAATATAATTATCCCCAGATCTCACCTGTCTTCAATCGTCCTTCTATGAAGGTCTGAGGTTATCTTCTGGCGTAGAGATATCACTTTATACTTAGTAGGGCCCGCCTTGTGCACCTGCCCTATCCTATAGCTTCCTTTATAAGGCCTTTGAAATTCTTGAGTTATGTCTTCTAACTCAATGCCCAGATCAAGCATCCATGGGTCTCCAGCAACAGGCATTAAACGCTGGGTAGCTGACAGGTTCCAAGAACCTCAAGACTGGGTATCTGACAGGTTCCTAGAACCTCATAGTTGGACATTTTGTTCAGCTTACCTTACGTAAACTTTTCCAAGGCTTTCCCCAAGGCTCTCTCACCCCTACAGCCCTGACCATACCCAAGCCTGCTGTCGTGTTCCCCAGACAGGGTGTTTAACACAGCTTCCTTATCCCCCTCCTCCTCTTGGCTGTTCTGGCACACTCTCTAGGTTCATATCCAAGCTCTTCCTAAATCCCTTCAGTCAACACTCCACAATAATTCTTACAACAGAAGGTAACTTATGAAATAGGTCTCCAGGTGTTTATTCCATTCCCTCTGACTGTATTTATAACACCCTTCGATTGAATTCGGTGATAAACCTAACACTTTATCGTCTTTAGTGTCGGTAGACCCAAAAGAGACCTATTTTCGAGTGTAATCTGGAAACAGTGCCTTCCAGGATTTTCCCTGAGTCTATTATGGACTGCCCATTAAGGACACCTCATAAACTATCTTTACGGATATCTTCAAACTGTATCTGACCAGCCAGGCTGTGACGGGTACGTAGGCCTTTGGACTGCGGGGTCTCGAACAGCCTGACTGACCATTCAAGCAACCAGTCAGTGTGTTCCAGGAAGACCGAGCTGTGGAGGCATATGGACCTTTGAAACCGACCTGTGGGATACAGAAGACAACCTTCTCGTAGGCACATCTGTTAGGACAAATATCATACCTTTTTCACACACGAGTATACACATCACTTGCATAGGCAAGTCATTTCTAAATTATAAATACGCAAGCAAAAAAGAACGAGACATCTCAGTTCATCGGGTCACTATCATATATCCCCAAGGTCGTATGTGCCTTTGACAATAAGAAAAACATATTAATAGTTCCAGAGAAGTAATGTGAATGTTATTCAAATGCTTTGTGGTTCTCTTAGAGGTTTAGAATAGTCTATCTCGCTAGCTGCATGTTCACCTGAAGCTACATGGTGCAATTTCAACAGACTAATGCATATGAAGACACGATACTGACGATAAAACCCAGTCTGAGATGCAATAGAGGAATTTGGCGAAACTCCCTGAAAATACCGTCCAGGTAAACTCTATGCGGAATCCCGCAAGCTGATAAGTAAGCCAGAATGTTGCTTTAGTTGCCATTACAACTGGAAAATAGAATGTCGAGGAAAAAGTCTATCTGAAGGGAAATTACACCTTTTAGAACGAAATGTAAAAGGGTTGGTTGGCATTCAGAGGTATCTGAAAATGAATACTGCATTTATCCACTTCCAAATAGTGTAGACGACACAGGCTGACTTGGTGAATACCTTGTGAATATTTGATGAATACCTGATGGAGTCTTCAGGGGCTCTTATCCCCACTGCCCGAGCTGGGTCCAGCCTGTTGGGCAGGATCGTTAGTAGACTAAGCTGTTGGAAGCCGCGGCCCGCTGGCTTCCGTAGCTTCGACAGCCTAGTTAGTTTGGTGCACTTTATAAATGCTTGTCCAGGGCACTCTTAAACACCTTATCTTTGCATTCCATGGTGTTTCTGATGACAGCAGGCAGGGTGTTGAAGAGTCTTTGGCCTCGGATATTTAAGATGTCTTCTCGTTTTATGCATATAGCACCTTTGTATTTCAGAGGTAGTATCTTATAAAGTCTTCCATTCCTGTCGTGCCAGTGGAATGCTGTTTCTAAGTGGAGACCACACCCTCCAGGATTTTCCAGATATAGACTACGATGATATACCTATCCCGTCTACGCTGTCGAGAGTACAGACAGCCTCAGTGATTTCAGCCGTTCTCAGCAATGTATTTCCTTTACCATGTTAATATGGGCGGTGAAAATCACTGAACACTTTCAACTTCTCCAATTCCACGAAGGAACTTCTGTCCAAAGGAGTCTATCATTTCCCTGCTACTGATTGCAGCGCAGCCTTGAAGCTGCAGGAGCCCCGTAAACGGGGTCCTGGGGTTATATAGTAAAAGATTATGTACACAGGTGTTACCGGACTCCGCCTACTAGTGATATCATACATGGACAAGGTTACTTGTAAAGTAATCAGGTGTAACGAAGAAATCACTTGTACGCTCCATAATGTACGCGTTAATCCTAAGTACATATCTTAAACAAATCTTTAATAATTGTTACGTAACAGTGTAAAATAAAAGTCTCATTATTTATAATATAACGTCATATCCTCCTGAAGTTCCTTATTTTAATGATTTTGCAAAAAGAAATAAAAACGGTGAGTGGATGGAGCGCCAGGGTCAACTTCATCTTCCATAAATTGGTAACTGGAAACTTCCCTTGCCACAGCACACCGCTAGGTGGCAGCGCTGACCCAAATATACGTCTTCATATAGCAAGAAATTTCCTGGTTCTCAAAAGCTAGTTTATTTTTTCAACTATTCATCTATTTATCTAGTCTTTTATATATTTATCTATATATGCATTAAGTAATCGTTTGTTTAATAAATGATTCGTTAAAATTAATAAGTTTCGAACTCCTGCAATGAGGTATTTGTAAACGTCTTAATGGTTTCACTTTAACGATTCGCTTCCAAAAATTTGGAACATCGTTTGTTAAGTTTCCTAAAAATAAAATCACGACTAAACTAAGATAAGTCTTGAAAAGATTTGTGCATTTATTAATAACTTTCACAAAACCGAAATCCATAAGAACTTTGTCGTATATGTGATTCTAAACACGGAAAAAAGACAAAAGAACAATATGTCTGGAATACCGTTACTGACTCTCGTGTGGGTGACACACATTCATCAGACCATAATAGAAACTAAAGTCTTTAAAAAGAAAAATATCAATACTGGAACTCAATAATTATGAGCTTCCATCCATCTAATATTAAGCGGAACGACGTCATCCGTGCCTACAATCCTGAAACATTTCATTAAGTATTCACAACCCCGAAATTAAATGATTGCCTCGCTGCCGGATGCGGCTCCCAACAGCTATGTCGACCAACCGATCCAGTCCAGCATGCCTGGACCCAGCCAGATCCAAGGCTATGGGGGTAGAAGGCCCCACGAAGACTCAACAAGGCATTCGCAAGGAGCCTGGTCTTCGGGAGTGAGTTCGTCCCATGTACTGGGGCGACCAAGTGGTTACCTAATGATAAGGGTATGACGGAGGAGGCAGGAGGTAGGATGGGGAACGTATGCAAATTGGACGGGGCATTAGAGATATGCATTAGGCAGAGCCCGAGAAGCACGTGGCCATATTACGGGTCCCGGGCCTCGTTTGTCGTTCCTCTCTCTCTCTCTCTCTCTCTCTCTCTCTCTATCTCTCTCTGTTTTTCCTCTTGTTCTTTCTCTTACTTCTTTTATTCTCTCTCTCTTTACTCTTTCCCTTTTCTCTTCTCTCTCTCTCTCTCTCTCTCTCTCTCTCTCTCTCTCTCTCTGTTTTTCCTCGTGTTCTTTCTTCTGTTTCATTTACTATCTCTCTATTTACTTTTTCTCTTCTTCTCTTCATTCTCTCTCTCTCTCTTTTTCTCTTCTCTTTCCTTTAAGTCTTTTATTATCATCTGTTCTCTCTCTCTCTCTCTCTCTCTCTCTCTCTCTCTCTCTCTCTCTCTCTCTCGGGAGTGCGTTACACCAAAAGTGGGGGAAATTCCTTCACAGATAAGCGGAGACGATATTAATGAGGGCGACGTATCAGCACTCGTGTGGCAGTCTGAACAGAGAATACATATACAACTGCATTATACCTTTGAGTACTGCTTGTTGGAGGATAACATGAACATTATAATAAACGAGACACTGTGTTGTTTGTGTTTCGTCCCCACACACATGATAGTCGTTGAGTTACAAATATACACTCGGCTCCTCGCAACACTATTTGGTCATAACGAAGGCTATCGTCCACACGCACTTGGGAGTTGAAGGCTATTTGATATCACACATGCTGTTTTATTTACACCCAGCGGTTCAAGATGTGAGTTCCATAAACTGCTGAAGAGGTTTATAATAAATGCAGTTCCTAAAGATATGAGAAGTGTGTGTTTCTGTTACTTGTTCCCCATGTAATGCTCTCACACACGTATCCTTAACCTAGTAACTACCTGGTGAAGTCTTTGGGGGTCTTCACCCCTACAGACCAAGAAGAATTGGGTCGCTGGTCGAGCAAGCTGTTGGAAGCCGCAGCCAGCAGGCCCACAAAGCCTAACCCTACTTCCTTAGGAAACAGATATATTCATTCTATAACCAGGAAGGGAATATCTCCCTGGTCACTTTCAGCGTTCAAGACAAATTTGGAGTAGCACCTCAAGGATGAGCTCTCTCTCTCTCTCTCTCTCTCTCTCTCTCTCTCTCTCTGATCATAGAATATCATATAAATACAAAAGGAATTCCAGCAGCAATACACCACTGAGTCCCTTCAAGGTTATGTGCGAACAGTGGATGATATATGTGTAATGATTTTCATTCGTTCATAAAACGCATTACACATGGCCTTTGCGCAGATCCCAATGGACATACTTTCAGGGGCGTTTTACGACGTCAGATTGATTTAAGGTCACACGCGATTCGTGAACCTCAACTGATAAACTACTATAAAAAAGTTTAACCTAGTTATCAGTCGCTGGGGTGTAACTGGTTCACAGTCAACTGACAGTCATTTTTTTTTGCAGTTTCAATACTTTAGTCCTTGATAGAGGTATCGGGATCCTAGTGCCGTCACTAGGTACCCCTGTAACAATACAGAGTCATTCTGATTCTTCAAGACTTTACGCATCTCCCTAGACCACGCAGTACTCGGCAAGCTGCTGCGTCACATGATTAGTGTAGCCATCGGCAACTCAAGGGTGTGCCTTTTTGATAACTGCTTCTTTCCCTACACGTCGAAGCTTTGGAACTCTCTACCTTCCTATGTCTTTCCCAATAACTATAGCCTGGTACATTTCAAAAGACAGGTCTTTCACTTTCTCAAAAATTCGCAAATACTTTCCCTTGCTTTTTCTTTTTCCGTTTCATAATCCTCTCTATATTTCAATTAAGGTCCGGCCTTGATGTGGACTTTTGTCTGTGACTGGAGCTTTCAAGATAAAATAAAGAAACTGTTCAGGTAGTATTAGGAACGTGATCAATCATTATTCAGGTAGTAAGAAGAATATAATCAATCATTGTTTAGGCATGAGGAATATGATGTCACTTTAGAATGAAATCATGATAATATCTCGTCTGTCATTATTCTGCTGCGTCAAAAAAGAAAAAAATAATTCAGTTTTATATAATATAGTCTTAGTTATAACCAATGGATGGCAGATTCTGTCTGTCGTTATTTTCTTGTTCATAAAGTATATCTTATCTTTATGTACTATTCTAAGATATAATAACTATTCTAAGATATAATAATAGCAGAAATAGATATAGAATTGGATAATGACATTAACCTAAAACGATTTAATGATATAATGCAATTTATGGTAGGAATCACTTGAAATATTCCGGTGGGACCAGCAAATAGCTTCAGGTTGTACAAATATTCTTTTTTGTAACTAAGATGCAACAAGTTCTAGCTGTTATGATGAAAGGCACCGTTGTGTTACAGTGTGCACTTCATATGTTGCAGGATGGGATTATATTGGAAGATATTGTTTTGTTACAGTGTGTTCTTCACATGTTGCAGGAAGGGATTATGTTGGAACATAAATGTGTTAAAAGTTGTAGCTGTCCTGTTATAGGACGTATTGCAGGCTATGGCAGCTGCACTGGAAGTTGTGATAGTGTTGTGTTCCAGGTAGCAGTAGGAGTGCTTGTATTACAGGTTTCATTGGTTGTGTTGTGTTGGAGGCAGAAGTGGTTCCTGTGTAACAGGTTTCAGTAGTTCTGTTGTGTTGCAGGCAGCGGTGGTTCTTGCGCTGGTGGGCGCAGCCTTGGCCGACAAGACGTCCCTCGATGGCCCGCTCGTCGCTATCGTGCACAGCGAACAGCATCACCCAGACGAGACCGGTGCACACAGCTTCGACTTCAAGGCCGACAACGGCATTAAGGTGCACATCTCTGGCTCTCAGGGCGAGGACGGTGGGGCCAACAGCATCGGCTCCTGGAGGTGAGTACTGCTCTATCACGCATTATAACTTCTCCCAGAATCGTCCACACAATCCCATACTGTTCTGTTCTTTATCTTTTACAAACCTCGCTAGAATTTTCACCAAAATCCTTCTTCCTCTCTAGCTACCCCTTGGAGGACGGCACTATGGCAGAGGTCAAGTTTGTGGCCAACGAAAAGGGTTACCACCCAGAGTCCTCCCTGCTGCCCGTGGGCCCTGTATTCCCCCACTCCATCCCTGAGTTTGTCCACCGTCAGATCGCCTTCGCCGAGGAAGAGAAGAAACGCATGGCTCGAGAGGGCAAAACCCAGTGAGTTTTCCAGCTCCCCTGGTCCTCGACTTCTGAAATTCTCTGACATCGACCTTTTAGTACTCTGACTTCATATGTATGTGAATCCTGTATGTTCGGAGACCTCATCACATTTATTAAAATGTACTGTATTATCTTAAATGCATAAAAACGCAATAAAAAAGTTAATGGCAATGAAGTGTCTATTCACCTTATCTAAAACAAGTAACGGTCCAGAGTTTCAGATTAATGTGTTTGTCTCACCTGTGCTGGCGTGAGAGTGCGTTCCTTATTTAAGACTTACATCTGTGATTATATGTGAAACATCTCTCGGATAATCTCGTCAGCCACCGTAGCAAGCAATAGTTATCATGCAAGTGAATATTTGTCACTACTTAAGGGATGTGTCAGAGCTCTATATCACAGTCGTTTCAACTTGCAGCAGTTTGAAAGGGAAGCTTAGTGCAACGACTGGAAATTTTTCGAGATATACCATTATCCTGACGGAGGTAAGAGGTATAGCTTGGGTACTGTCATGTGGTGTGGCAGGTGAACTAAGGTGACCAAGAATCATTTAGGTTTCCTGAGTATGTTAGGGGAAGTTGCTATGCCCAGAGAACGCTGGGGTAATCAGAGGTGTCCAAGGGACGCTACAACTCAAGATAGGCGAGAGGGATGAGTTCTCTAACTCCAGTAGACTCGTCCTCCTGCGGAGCTGAAACGCCTGTGGACCTCTGGCAATAATTGGCTTGTAACTGCATTTAACTGCTGTCAGTTTCGATGATATGTTAAGGTTATTTTGTCAGCGTGATTACCCTGTTTGAGACTTGTCATCTCTTTCAGTATAATGATTGTCTTCGTAGTCAGTAGAGAACGGTACAAACACAGCGACAATCCCGGCGGAAGATGAAGGAACCACACCCTCTTCACTAGTGCCCCAAGAACCATAGCAATACTACAGTGTAATGATCATTTGTTATACTCAGCATTACGCTTGTCACTAGCAAATCAAACTATAGTAATCAATAATTGGTTCTTCAATGCACGTAGGTGCATGTCCTCCAAGGAGCAAAAGACGCCTCTCACTTTCACATGGAATTGTGTTCTGGGATATCTTGCTAGAATTTATGTTATAAATCTGATTATCAATATCAACAAATGAATCATAAAGTAGACTTAATGTTCCAAGGTTAGGGCGAGTCCTGTAACGTGGCCTCCACCGGCATACATAAGCTTGTCAAGCATGACAACAAATTTCTCTAAATCTTTATCAACTATTTTTTTTCCTTGCTTTTAACGCAAGAGTGACTCTACTTAATCTTTATCAAGCGCTCACCTCCTAGATTCAATCAGGTTGACAAAATTGAGACATTTCTCTTTTAAGATCTCATTTTCTGAGTCCCTGCCTTCTTTCCAGGTTTACAGAACAAGTTTTTTTGTGTGGCCCTCTCGTCTGGGTTGAGGGAGGCATGCAGCCTACTCAGCCGGAAGTGAGGGAAGCATGTGGTCCACTCAGCCAGAGATGAGAGAGGTGTGTGGCCCACTCGGCCGGGGGTGAAGGAGGTGTGTGGCCCACTCGGCCAGGCTAAGGAAAGTGTATGGCTTGCGTGGCCGGGTTGAGGGAGATGCGTAGCCCACTTGGCCGAGGCTGAGGTAGATGAGTGGCCCACTCGGCCAGGGATGAGGGAGGTGTGTAGGCCACTGGGCCGGGCGGAGGGCCAGGGTGTCACCTCACTCGGCCAGGCAGGAGGGCCTGGATGGCACCTCCTTTGCTGCCTAAGTGGCCCAGATGAAGGGCAGGAGTGTGTGGTGGGCTCTAGGCCTCATGGATTGCTCTCCCGCTACATACATGATCAGGCTCTTATCAGTATCCTGTTCATCCCTTTGAAGACGATAGTATGACTCTTAAGCATGGCGGTATGATCCTTCAGCACAAGAGCACGACCACTGAGCACAGCAGTACGACCTTTTAGCACGATGGTACGACCCTAGAGCACATACGGGTACGACCCTTGGATATGATGGTTTGGCTTCAGATTTAGCCCCTCAGGATCGCACCGTCATCCTCCAGAGGTCACTGGCATATAATGCCAAGAGTTTCGTAAAAATCGATGATAGCTTTTACAACGATCATTTACCTTCTCTTTGAAAACCAGTTTACTTATAAAAATGAGAATTTGAGTTATCACACTCCCGAGGAATGTAATCAAAGACTTGATTGTCGTGAACCGGAGTCACTTTTTATGTGTGTAGATCTAGTAAGACTTACAATTGTGAGTGGTGTGTTTGTGAATTATGAGAGATAAGATCTGGCGCCTGAAAACTGGTGGTGTCTACGATTTAACTACAGGAAATTAATCTGCCAAGGACATAATTTCCTCGGATATATCTTCCATGGATTCTATTTTCTTGTTTTCTTTATTCTTTAGTCCAAGGTCCTTCCTACCTCTTATAGCAAGGTATACAGAGCATACTGCCACGGTTCTAGAACTGATCTAGATCGAGGTACACAAGGTATACTCCCGTGATTCAAGACAGGATATTGATCAAGTTTACAAAGTTATATATATAAGTCATTTGTATATGGGTATAACTAGCGACTTAGTAAATTTGCCGATGATCCAAAAATAGGTGCCATAATAAACTCAAATGAAGATTCAGTGAAACTGCAGAGGGACGTAAATAGATTATCAGAGTGGGCGGTTACATGGAAAATGGAATTCAATATAGATAAATGCAAAACACTTTGTGTTGGTAAAGACAGGAACATTTATTACAAACTGGACAACATTACTATTGGTAAAACAAAATGCGTAAGAGATTAAGGAGCATTGGTGAGTATACATCTTAAGCCGCGACAACAATGCATTACAGTGCGTAATAAGGATAATAGGATTTTAGGGTTCATTAATAGGACTGTTAGCAATAAAACTCCTAGAGTATTATTACAACTTTATCTCACGTTGATGAGACCACATTTAGATTATGCGGTACAGTTTTGGGCTCCATACTATGCAGGTAATATAGATTGTTTAGAGAGTATAAAATCGAATGACAAAAATGATCCCTGGAATTAGAAATTCATTTATGAAGAAAGGTTGGAAAAGGCTGAATTTACACTCACTTAACAGGAGGGCTAAGAGGATATGAAGGACGTTTGTGAATGGGTTAAGGGCATTGATAAAGGTAACATGAATAAAGGTCTTACATTGGCGACATCAGAGAGAACAGGAAATAATGGAGTTGAATTAGAAAAGATTTGATTCAGGTCGGATGTGAGTGAGTATTGGTTCGGGATTAGGGTCGTAGATTTATGGAATAAGTTGTCAGGTACAGTAGTGGTGGTTAGGTTCTTAGGTAGCTTTAAACGAAGGTTGGATGTGTTTATGGGATCAGTCGGTTCGTTGTAGAGTGGCCTAGCATGGGCCAATAGGCCTCTTGCAGTGTCCTTACTTCTAATGTTCTTGTATTCTTCTTATATACGTAGATCAACCATGAATATCTATATGACTTGATTAATTAGGAGCACTTTGGCCCATTGATGTTAAACATGTTTTGCAGGATTTTTTGCAAAACAATTCCATTGAATATCCGTAATGATGTTGATATATCATGCTTAGAGACTATATATATAAGATGATAAATTCTACTAAATTCCTGCAGAAATCTACAGCTACTTTTACTTCTTTGTACTATTTGTTTGTACTCACATTTCCATATATATAAGTTCTGTTTCGTTGGCCAGAAACTCATAAAGAATGATAAAATGAAATCCCTCTGTTGACCTTTAGTCTCGTCAGTGAGAGAGAACAATCTGTAAAATAATTCTTCATTGTAACGCAACAGAACTAAACCTAAAGGAATTATCTAGATTTACATTTTTCATACAACTAGTTCTCAGTGTTCAAAGACAAGCATTAATCTCTAATCACTGGTAATGAATCAAGAATTGACTCAATGCAAAACTTGGGCACAGGACAAAACATGGCATAAATCAATAGAATTCAAAGGAGAGTAAACCGGCCAGTCTGTTTGCCGAAAACGTGTCCCAGTTGAGTGAGTAAGGTGGCTGGATGGGGTTAGGTGAGCGGATGGTGGAGCAAAGTCTGGCACAGGTCTTGGTGTGGGAGGCTGATGGTCAAGTTGACCAGTGTCAGTACAGGTTAGTTTGGGTCGGTTCTTATGCGTGTGTGTGTGGGTGTGTCTGTGTATGTGTGTGTGTGTGTGTGTGTGTGTGTGTGTGTGTGTGTGTGTGTGTCTGTGTTTGTGTGTGTAAAATGTGTATGTGCGTGTGTGTTTGTTTTTGTATGTGTGCTTGTGTATGTGAGTGTGTGTTTGTTTTTGTGTGTGTGCTTGTGCATGTGTGTGTGTTTGTGTGTGGTTGTTTGTGTGTGTGTGCATTTGTGTGTGAGTGTGCTTGTTTGTGTGTGTAGTGTGTGTATGTATGTGTGTATGAGTGGTTATGTGTGTATGTATGTGTGTATGAGTGGTTATGTGTGTGTGTGTGTG
>JAUUDW010624936.1:0-11532 GCA_032361385.1 Panulirus guttatus
TAAGCATAGTTAGTACTTCAGTTATTACATCTTTAGAGAGAAAGAGAATTGTACAAGGGTAGGGGGTGGTTGTATACATAGGCAAACCAGAGGCGTGGCCTCCCCAGGCAATCCTCTTGGGAAATCAGGCGGTCTCCCGACCAGACTTGAAAAGGCCGGGGGAGGTAAGATCCACTAATCCGCCCTGAAACGGCCACTTTGACAAGACGATCGAGCACCACGTGTTCCAGTAGAGAAGTCATCAGGAAACGCCGCCTCTCTCTTGCTTAGTATGCACTTAATGAAGACGAGAGGAAACAGTGCACAAGTCCCGAAGGCTAGGGTCCAAGTTCAAGAAAGTGTTGAAGGGGTACGTGGTGTCCATTATCTGCAGAATCTTCACTTTACCGTGAAGAAATAGATGTGCGATACACCAATGAAGGGAGTGAAATTAAGCACAGTTAGTACTTTCGTTTATTACATCTTCAGACAGGGCGGATTAGTGGATCTCTTTTGGCTTCCCTCCCTCACTTTGCTCCTTGATATCTAGCTTTCTCTCCGACCGATCTATCTCTGTGGTTGTTGATGGATCAGCCTCCCCCTTTTCTCCATCAACAGGGTCTGTCCTGTCCTCTACACTTTTTCTCTTTATTTTTCAACGTGTTTCTTTCTTTCACAAATAATCCAATGCACTCATACGCTGACGAATCAGTACTGTATTCATCCATATCCTTCAATTCCGCTCCCTCTTCTCTCACTCGATCTGCATCCCGCCTTGACACAGCTTCCACAATGAACTCGGTCTTGGATAGGACATCTCAGTGGGGTACACAAAATCTTGTAAAGTTTCATGCTTCCAATAACCAATTTCTACCCATCTCTCCATCGAAAACTTCTCACAACTCTCGTATCTCCTTTGACGGTTCTGTAATTCCACCTCCTGACTCATTGAACATACTGGGTATTACTGTAACCAACTCTTTCATGGAAACCCCACATTTTGGGGATACCTAATCCTGCCTCTAAGAAACTTGGTGTCCTGTTTAGATGTCGTAACTTCTTTTCTCCTGAACAGTTGCTAGGTTTATACAAGGGACTGATTCGTCCTTTTATGGAGTACTGTTCCCACATTTGGGGTGGTTCTAGCTCTGTTTCCTTACTTGACAGAGTTGAGTCGAAAGCGATCCGACATATAGACTGTCCCAGGCTAACTTCGAAACTTGACCCCCTTGCCCTACGCCGCACCGTTGGTTCACTTTGGCTTTTGTTCTCGAGAGCTAGCTGCTTGTGTGCCCCCACCACTAGCTAGTCCACGGAATACTCGGCAGGCTGCTGCATCACATGATTATTATGTGGCCATCGGGAACTCAAGGGTGTGCCGTTTGATAACTGCTTCTTTCCCTACACTTCGAAGCTTTGGAACTCTCTACCTTCTCATGTCTTTCGCAATAACTATAACCTGGCTTATTTTAAGAGACATGTTTTTCACTTTCTCAAAAATTTGTAAATATTTTTTCTGTCTGTTTTCCCCCTTTCTCAACTCTCTCTATATTTCTTTCAATTAGGGCCCTTCCTTGATGTGGACTTTTGTCCATGACTGGAGCCTTCAACATAAAAAAAAGAGATGTTGCTGACGTCTACAGACCCTTCATGATGACGGCAGCGGGGTCCTTCAGTGACACCGTCTCGATCAGTTGATACAGTGACCCAGTGACAGTGAGAGTGTAGTGGGTGTTCCGAGGGCAAGAGAGGAGGGTGGGCCCAGGAAGAGGGAGGTGGTCGCCGTCAGCTGGAAGAGGGTAGAGTCGTCGTCGGCTGGTAGCGGGTGGAGTCATTGTCGTCGTCGTCGTCGGCTGGTCGGCGCGTTGGTCCGGAGTAACGCTGCCACAAATTGTAAAACTGTCTCACGGACTCCTTCCAAACTTCATGGATGATGTGGAATTCTAATGAAGGTCTGGTGCCCTTTTTCTCAGTTTATTAGAAAGAGCAGCTATGTACTGACTGGGTGGAGTGCGATCAGGATCTGGCCCGCTAAGACATTGACACTCGGGCTATATAAATGGGTTGCACAACAGATCAGGTATGTCACCTTGCTAAAGTATACAACAACAGTTTGCTTTACCAGATCAATTATGTCAGCTTGCTAAAGTATACAACAACATTTTGCTTTAACAGATCAGGTATGTCATGTATGCGTGTTGTGTCTGACATCGCTCGGTATACGTATTGTGTCTTACATTGATAACACCAACATTCTCTCCCTTTATAAATTCCCGTACACTGGTGCTGCTAATACCAACATAATCTTCCTTTATCATCTGAACACTGACATTGTTAGTGCAGACATTTTCTTCTTTCATTACTCCCTGAACACTGATGGCGCTAACACCGATATTTTCTCCTTGCATCACTTCCTGAAAACTTGTATGTCTAACGCCGTCATTCTCTCCCTTCATCTCTTCCTGAACACTTATGTTGCTAACACCGACAGTATCTCCCTCTATCACCTCCCGAACACTTGTGTTACTAACATTTATATTTTCTCCCTTCATCACCTCCTGAACAGTGCTCTTACTAACACCGATATTTTCTCCCTTCATCGTTTCCTGAACGCTGCAGTTACTAACAGCTACATTCTCTCCCCTCATTGCTTTCTAAACACTGGTATACCTAAAACCGATATTGTCTACCTTCATCACTTCCTGAACACTGGTGTTGCTATCACTAACATTTTCTCCCTTCATCACTTCCTGAACAATGATATTGATGACCCCAGCATTCTCTTTCTTCATCACTTCCTGGATAACGGTGTTTCTAACGCCGACATTTTTCTTCTTGATCACTTCCTAAACACTGTTGTTCCACACACCGATATTCTCTCCCATCATCACTTCCTCAATGCTGGTGTTACTAACACTGATATTCTCTCCCCTCATCACTTTTTGAACAATGGTGCCAGCACCGACATCATCTGCCTTCATCACTTCCTGAACATTGTTTTTGCTAGCACTGGCATTTTCTACTTACATCTTCCTGGATACTGGTGTTGTTAACACCGATATTCTCTCGTTTTATCACTTCTGGAACACTTTTGTTTCTAACAACGACTTTCTCTACCTTCACTATTTCCTGAACACCGGTGTTGCTAACACCGACATTCCCTTCGTCACTTCCTGAACACTAGTGTTTCTAACACCGACATTCTCTCCTTTCTTCACTTCCTTATCACTGGTGTTACTAACACCGACCTTCTCTACCTCCATTGCTTCCTGTACAATAGTGAACCTAACACCGACATTGTCTCACTTAATCACTTCATGAACACTGTTGTTGCTAACATTGACATATTCTAACTTCAATATTTCCTGAACACTGATGTTGCTAACACCGATATTCTCCTCTTTTATCAATTCCTTAATACTTTTTTGTCTAATACCGACCTTTTTTCCTGAACACTGGTGTTGCTAACACCGATATTCTCTCACGTCATCACTTCCTGAACAGTGGTGTTGCTAACACCAACATTCCCTCCCTTCATTACTTTCTGAATACTGGTATTGCTAGCACCGGTAATCTCTCCCTTCATATCTACCTCAACTCTAGTGATACTAACAGCTATATTCTCTCTCTTCATTGCTCCCTGAGCACTGGTGTATTTAAAACCGACATTGTCTCTTTTTCATCACATCCTGAAAATTTCTTATGCTATCACCAACAATTCCTCCCTTTCTGACATCTTGAACACTGATACTGCTAACACTGGCATTCTCTCCCTTCTTCACTTACAGAATACCGGTCATTTAATACAGACATTTTTTCTCTTCATCACTTCCTGATTACTCACCGGTGTTCCTATCACCGTTATTCTCTCCTTTCATCACTTCCTGAATACTAGCGTTGCTAACACCGACATTTTCTTCCTTCATCACTTCCTGAACACTGATTTTTCTAACACCGACCTTTTCTCCTTTCATCATTATCTGAACAATGGTGTTGCTGACAAAGACATTCTCTCCCTTCATCAAATCCTGATAACTGGTGTTGCTAAAACCGACATTTTCTCCCTTTGTTATATCTTGAACATTGATGATTCTATCACCAGCATTCTCATCTTTCATCACTTCCTGAACACTGGTATTATAAATAGCGAAATTTTCTCCCTTCATTGCTTCCAGAACACTGATGTGCCTATCCTGACATTGTCTCCCTTCATCACTTCTTGAACACTGGTGTTATTATCACCAACGTTTTTCTCTTTATTGCTTCCTGAATATTGGTGTTGTTAACACCGCTATTATCTGCCTACCTCACTTCCTGAACACTGTTTTTGCTAGCACCGACATTCTCTACCTTCATTACTTCATAAACGAAGGTGTTGCTAACACCGGCATTCTCTCCCTTCATCAAACACTGAACACTGGTGATTCGAACAACGATATTATCTCCCATCATCACTTCACGAACACTGGTGTTGCTATCACCAACATTTTCTCACTTTATCACTTCTTGTGCACTGTTTTTGCTAACAACGATATTCTCTACCTACATTTTTCCTGACAACTGGTGTTGCTAAAACCGACATTCTCTCCCTTCAACACTCCCTGAACAGTGGTGTTCCTAACACCGACATTCTCTCCTTTCATGACTTCCTGAACACTGGTGTTTCTAACACCGATATTCTCTCCCTTCATTGATTCATGAACACTGGTGTACCTAACACCGACATTGTCTACCTTCATCACTTCCTGAACATTGCTGTAACTATCACCAACATTCTCACTCTTCATCACTTCCTGACCATTGATATTGCTAATTCCGGTGTTGCTAAAACCGACATTCTCTCCCTTCTTCACTCCCTGAACACTGGTGTTTCTAACACCGACATTCTCTCCTTTCATGACTTCCTGAACACTGGTGTTTCTAACACCGACATTCTCTCCTTTCATCACTTCCCGAACACTGGTTTTACTAACAGCGACATTCGTTCAATTTATCACTTCCTGAGCACTGGTTTCCTAACACCGACATTGTCTCCCTTCTTCACTTCCTGAACACTGGTATTACTAACACCAATATTTCCTGCCTTCATTACTCCATGAACATTGATGTACCTAACATCGACATTGTCTCCCTTAATCACTCAATGGACACAGGTGATAGTAACACCACTATTCTCTCCCTTCATCACTTTCTGAACACTGATGTTGCTAACAACGACATTTTCTCTCATTGCTCCTTCCTGCAAACTGGTATACCTAACATCGACATTATCTACCTTCAGCACTTCCTGACCACTGGTGTTGCTCTCACCAACATTCTCACGCTTCATCACTTCCTAAACACTGATATTGCTAACATTGGCATTGTCATCCTTCATCAGTTCCTGAATACTGATGTTGCTAACACCGACATTATCTCCCTTTACAAATTTCTGAACACCGGTGCTGCTAACACCGACCCTATTTCCCTTCATCACCTCCTGAACGCTGGTGTTGTTAATACCGATGTCTTCTCCCTTCACCACTTCCTGAACACTGTTGTTGCTAACACCGACATTTTTCATCACTGCCTGAACACTTGTGTTTCTAACACCGTCATTCTCTCCAATCATGACTTCCTGAACGCCGCTGTTGCTAACACCGACAATCTCTCCCTTCATCACTTCCTAAACACTACAATTACTAACAGCTACATTTTATCCCCTCATTGCTTCCTGAACACTGGTATACCTAACACCGACATTGTCTACCTTTATTACTTTCTGAACATTAGTGTTTCTATCACCAACATTCTCTCCCTTCATCACTTCCTGAATAACGGTGTGTTTAACACCGAATTGTTTCCTCTTCATCACTTCCTGAACAATGATATTGCTGCCACCAGTATTTTCTTCCTTCATCACTTCCTGATTAAAGGTATTTCTAACACCGACATTTTTCCTCTTCATCACATCCTGATCACTGGTGTTCCAAACACCGATGTTCTCTCCCATCATCACTTCCTGAACACTGGTGTTACTAACACTGACTATCAAACCCTTCATCACTTTCTGAACAGTGGCGTTGCAGGAATCGACGTTCTTTCCTTTAATCATTTTCTGAACATTGACTTTACTAACACCGACATTCTCTCCTTTCACCACTTGCTGAACATTGACGTTGCTAACACCGATATTCTCTCCCTTCATCACTTCCTAAACACTGGTGTTAGTAAACCAGGTTTTATCTCCCTTCAAAACCTCCTGAACACTGGTGTGTGTAGCAATGATATTGTCTCCCTTAATCCTTTGCTGTGTACTGATATTCCTCGCGCCGACATTTTCACCCTTAATCACATCCTAAACAGTGGTGTTAATAACATCGACATATTCTCCCTTCATCACTTCCCGATCAATGGTGTTGCTAACAACGACATTTTCTCCCTTTATGAATTTCTGAACATTGGTGCTGATAACACCGACAGTATCTCCCTTCATCACCTCCTAAACACTGGTGTTGTTAATTCCGATATTTTCTCACTTAATCACTCCCTGAACAGTTTTTTTGCTAACACCGACATTTTTCACTTTCATCACTTCCTGAACACTTGTGTTTCTAACACCGTCATTCTCTCCCTTCATCACTTCCTAACACCGATAGTGTCTCCCTTTATCACTTCCCGAACACTTGTGTTACTAACATCTCTCTTATCTTCCTTCATCACTTTCTGAATAGCAGTCTTACTTACATCGATATCTTCTCCCTTCATCACTTCCTGAATACTGCTGTTGCTAACACCGATAATCTCTCTCTTCATCAATTCCTGAACGCTGCAGTTACTGTCTACTACATTTTCCCCTTCATTGCTTCCTGAACACTGGTATATCTAAAACCGACATTGTCTACCTTCATCACTGTCTGTATAGTGGTGTTGCTATCACCAACATGTTTTCCCTTCATCACTTCCTGAACAGTGATATTGCTGATACCGGCATTTCCTTCCTTCATCACTTCCTGATAAACGGTGTTTCTAACACCGACATTTTTCCTCTTCATCACCTCCTGAACACTGTTGTTCCAAACATCTATATTCTCTCCCATCATCACCTAGTGAATACTGGTGTTATTAACACTGACATTCTCTCCCTTCGTCACTTTCTAAACATTGGTGCCAGCAACGACATCATCTGCCTTAATCACTTCCTCAACACTGTTGTTGCTAGCACCGATATTCTGTACTTCCATTGCCTCCCGATATTCTCTCCTTTCATCATTTCTTGAACAATTTTGTTTCAAACAACGGCTTTCTCTACCTTCATTATTTTCTGAACACTGTTGTTGCTATCACCGACATTTTCTCCCTTCGTCACTTCCTGAACAATAGTGTTTCTAACGCAGACATTTTCACCTTTCATCACTTCCTGCTCATTGGTGTTACTAACACCGATATTCTCTTTCTTCATGGCTTCCTGTACACTGGTGAACCTACCACCGACATTTTTTCACTCAATGACTTCATGAACTCTGTTGTTCCTAACACTGACATAGTCTAACTTCATTATTTCCTGAACATTGATATTGCTAACACCAATACTCTCTCCCTGAACACTTTTTTGTCTAACACCGACATTATCTGCCTTAATCACCTCCTGAACTCTAGTGTTTCTAACACCAATATCTTCTCACTTCATCACTACCTGAACAATGGTGTTGCTAACACCGACATTCCCTCCCTTCATTACTTTCTGAGTACTGGTATTGCTAACACCGGTAATCTCTCCCTTCATATCTACCTGAACTCTAGTGTTACTAACAGCTATATTCTTTCCCTTCATTGCTCCCTGAGCGCTGGTGTACCTAAAACCGACATTGTTTCTTTTCATCACATCCTGATTTTTTTGTACTATCATCCACATTATCTCCCTTCATCACATCCTGATTTTTTTGTACTATCATCCACATTATCTCCCTTCATCACATCCTGAACACTGATATTACTAACACTGGCATTCTCTCCCTTCATCACTTCCTGAATACCAGTCATTTAACAACGACATTTTTTCTCTTCATCACTTCTTGAACACTGGTTTCCTAACACCGACCTTCTCTCCTTTCATCATTTTCTGAACAATGGCGTAGCTGACACCGACATTCTCTCCCTTCGTCACTCCCTCAAAACTGGTGTTGCTAACACCGACATTTTCTCCCTTTATTACATTTTGAGCATTGATGGTGCTAACACATGCAATATCGTCCTTCATCACTTCCTGAACACTGGTGTTTCAAACAGCGACATTTTCTCCCTTCATTACTTCCAGAACACTGATGTGCCTAACGCTGACATTGTCTCCCTTCATCACTTCTTGAATACTGGTGTTATTATCATCAACATTTTCTTCCTTTATTACTTTCTGAACACTGGTATTGCTAACATCGCTCTTATCTACCTATATCACTTCCTGAACACTGCTTTTGCTAGCAACGACATTCTCTACCTTCATTACTTCCTGAACAAAGGTGTTCCTAACACTTGTATTCTCTCCCTTCATCAAATCCTGAATACTAGCAATTCTAACATGGATATTATCTCCCTTCATCACTTGATAAACACTGGTATCGCTAACACCGACATTCTCTATCCTCATTATTTCATGACGACTGGTGTTGCTAAAACCCAATATTCTCTCCCTTCATCATTTCCTGAACACTGGTATTTCTAACACCGATATTCTCTCCTTTCATGACTTCCTGAACACTGGTGTTACTATCAGCGACATCCTCTTCCTTCATCTTTTCCGTAACACTGGTTTTCCAAACACCGACACTGTCTCCCTTCATCACTTCCTGAACAGTGGTGTCACTAACACCGATATTCTCTCCCTTCATTGCTTCCAGAACACTGGTGCCCCTAATACCGACAATATATACCTTCATCACTTCCTGGACACTGGTGTAACTATCATCAACAGTCTCTCCTTTCATCACTTCCTGACCACTGATAATGCTAATTCCGGCATTCTCCTCGTTCATCACTTCCTGAATACTGATGTTGCTAACACCGACATTCTCTCCTTTCATCTCTTCCTGAACGCTGGTGTTACTACTCGTAAAAAGCAACATTCACTCCCTTCATCACTTTCTGAACACTGGTGTTGCTAACACCGACATTGTCTCCCTTCACAACTTCCGGAACACTGGTGTTCCTAAAACCGATATTCTCTCCCTTCACTGCTTCCTAAACAATGCCGACATTATATCACTTAATCACTTCATGAACACTGGTGTTACTAATACCGCCAATCTCTCCTTTCATCACTTCCTGAACCCTGATGTTGCTTTCACCGACATTCTCTCCTTTCATTGCTTCCCCAACTCTGGTGTACGTAACACAGACATTGACTACCTTCATCACTTTCTGAACGCTGGCGTTACTGTCACCAACATTCTTTCCCATCATCACTTCCTGAACACTTATACTGCAAACTCCGGCATTCTCTTTCTTCATCACTTCCTGAATACTGATGTTGGTAACACTGACACTCTCTCCCTTCAGAACTTCCTGATCACTGGTGTTGCTAACATCGACGTTATCTCCCTTCATCACCTCATGAACATTTCTGTTGGTAACAACTATATTTTCCCCTTCATCACTCTCTGAACACTGATTTTGCTGACACCGAGATTCTTTCCCTTCATCATTTCATGAACACTTTTGTTTCTAACACCAACATTCTCTCCCTTCATCAATTCCGTAGCACAAGTGTTGCAACACCGACAGTGTCTCCCTTTATTGCCTCCTGAACACTTGTGTTGCTAATATAGATATTTTCTCCATCCATCACTTCCTGAACAATGGTGTTGCTAACAACGACATTCTCTTCCTTCTTCACTTCCTGAATAGCCATTTTTCTAACACCGACATTTTTCATCTTCATAAATACCTTAACACGGGTGTTGCTAAGACCGATATTCTCTCCCATCATCCCTTTCTGAATACTGGTGTTAATAGCACTGACATTCTCTGCCTTTATCACTTCCCGAACATTGGTTCTGCTAAAATCGACGTTCTTTCCTTTCATCATTTTCTGAATAATGGTGTTGCTAACACAGACATTCTCTCCCTTCATCACTTCCTGAACACTGGTGATTCCAAGACCGACCTTCTCTCCCTCATCACTTCTTGAACGCTAGTGTTACTATAACCAACGTTATCTCCCTTCATTGCTTCCTGAACAATGGTGTTGCTAACACCGACACTCTCTACCTTCTTTATTTCCTGAACACTGGTGTTACTACCAGCGACATTCTCTCCCTTCATCACTTCTTGAACACTGGTGTTGCGAACACCGACAATATCTCTCTTCATCATTTCCTGAACAATGAAGTAACGAACAACTACATTCTCTCCCTTCATTGCTTCCTGAACACTGGTGTCAGTGACACAGAAATTGTCTGCCTTTATCACTTCTTAGAGACTGATATTCCTGTCACCGGCATTCTGTTCCTTCATCACTTCCTGAATACTGGTTTTTCTAACACTGACATTATCTCCCTTCATCACTTCCTGAACAATGGTGTTGCTAACACCGATATTTTTCCCTTCATCACTTCCTGGACAGTGGTGTTACTAACACCGATATTCCCTCATTTCATTACATCCTGAACACTGGTGTTGTTATCACTGATATTTTCGCCGTTCATTACTTCCTGAACACTAGTGTTCCTAACACCGATAATATCTCCGTTCAAACTCTGGTGTTACTAACAGTTACATTCTGTCCCTTCATAGCATCCTGAGCAGTAGTTTACCTAACACCGACATTGTCTCACTTCATAAATTCCTGAACACTGGTGTTACTATCACAAATATTTTCTCCCTTTATCACTTTCTGAACATTGATATTGCTATCACTGGCATTCTCTCCCTTCATCACTTTATGTACACTGTTGTCTCTAACACCGACCTTCTCTAATTTCATCATTTTTTGAACAATGGTGTTGTTAACACCGACTTTCTCCCTCTTCGTCTCTTCCTGAAAACTAGTGTTGCTAGCACCGACATTCTCTCCCTTCAATACATATTGAACATTGATGTTCATAACATCGATATTCTCGTCCTTCATCATCTTTTGAACATTGGTGTTACAAACATTGCTTCCAGAACACTGGTGTACCTAACACTGACATTGTCTCCCTTCATTACTTTTTGAATACTGGTGTTACTATCACCAACATTTTCTCCTTTCATCACTTCCTGAACTTTGTTGTTCCTAGCTCCGACATTCTCTACATTCATTACTTCCTGAACACTTTTGTTACTAACACCGACATTCTCTCCCACCATCACTTCTTGAACTCTGGTGTTTCTAACACCGACATTTTCCTTTCAACATTTTTTGAACACTGTTGTTGCTGTCACCAATATTTTCTCCTTCATCATTTCCTGGACGATGTTGTAGCTGATACCTTCATTATACCTTGACCACTGGTGTTCCTAATATGACATTCTCTCCTTTCATCAGTTCCAGAACACTGGTACTTCCAAAACCGACATTCTCTCCTTTCATCACTTCCT
>JAUUDW010624948.1:0-11532 GCA_032361385.1 Panulirus guttatus
CTTGTTTGTGAAGTGCAATAGCTTCTTTTTGAAAGCACAAGCCTAGACAAATGAGTCACCAGGGGCCTGCAGAAACACGACTGGAAATGTTGGGACATTCAAACGGTGCCCACTCCTGAGTAGCAGTTCCCTGTCAGTTGCAGGCTAGAACTCAATGTGTAAACAGTGTCTTTTCCACTCTGTTGACAGATTGTGCTTTTATATATTCATGTGTTGTACTGATACCCCATCCACCATTATAATGTCAAAAAACTGTGTAAATAGTCTGAATTCTTTCTGCTACATCTATGGAGAATTGACATTCAGGCTTCTCACAGCAAGGGCAAAAGGTTCACGCCGTATGCCTTTTCCCATTCCCATGGTTTGGAGATAACCCAAAGATCACTCTTTGGATTACTACTTATACCAGACAAATGTAAATGGTATATCATCATATCCAAGCATACTGCTAGATATCCTAATTTGCCAAAGCCTCCAAGTAACATGACGCTGAGTGGATATGAGTCCAGTGGTGAGAAAGTAGACCAAGTAGAGGACAATATGGATTCAACATTTTGAGCAAGCTGTTCTTCAGTTGAACCACATTTGCTGAGTCAAAATCTTAATGATCTTATCCGTAATTTAGATTTGTCTAAGAAGCAAGCCAAACTTTTGGGTTCCAGGTTAAAGGGCTGGAATCTTCTCCAGAATGAAACTAAAGTTTGTTTTTATCATGATCACCATGTCATTTTCAAGGGATTTTTCTCCCTTGAAGATGGTCTGGTGTTTTGCAATGATGCTCGTTTTGTTATGGAGTTACTTGACCACGAATATAACACAGATCAGGGATGCTTGTTTATTGATTCATCAAAAGTAAGCTTGAAAGTGGTTCTACTCCACAACAGAAATAAGTTCCCTCCGTACCTCTGGCTCATGCAGCTGACATGAAGGAATCATATGATAACATGAAGCTTCTTTTGGAAAAATTAAGTATGGGGACTGTAAGTGGAATGTATGTGGTGAACTAAAGGTTGTGGCACTTTTACTCGGAGTGCAACTTAGTTACACAAAGTTCTGTTGTTTCTTCTGTGAGTGGGACAGCTGGGACAAGAAAAACCATTATGTAAAGAAAGTATGGCCAAATCGAAAATCACTGACTCCATGGAAGAAGAATGTCATCAATCCTCCTCTTGTTGATCGTGAGAAAATTTATCTGCCTCATTTACACAGAAAGCTCAGGTTGACGAAGAACTTCGTCAAAGGTATAGATAAAACTGGCCATGGATTCACATATTTGAGGAATAAATTCCCCAGAATCAGTGATGCAAAAATCAAGTAGGGTATTTTTGCAGGACTACAGATTAGGGAACTGCTTCAAGATGAAAATTTTGAAGAAGAACTAAATGAAGTTGAAAAAACTGTCGTATGAGAGTTTGCAAAGATTTTAGGGGAATCGCAGATCAGAAAACCACTGTGATGTAAAAGATCTTTTGACTTCTTATACAGCTCTGGGGTTCAATATGAGTCTGATAATCTACATTTTGGACTCACACTTAGACTTTTTCCCTGAAAATCTTGAGGCAGTCAGTGATGAGCATGGTGAAAGATTTCACCAGGATATTTTGGACGTGGAAAAGCGGTACCAGGGAAAGTGGAGCCCCTCTTTGTTGGCATATTACTGCTGGACATTAAGGAGGGATGTTCCTGAGGCTAAGTATAGCAAAAAATCGTACACTTCTATATTTTAGAGGTAAGTTTTTTAAATGTAATACCAGCCTTATTTATGAATGAGTACTATACACTTATTGTAAAATTTAATTGCTCTGTCACTTAAAAACCATGCCTAATAAAAAAATTCTAAAAACAGATTCAGTTCAGCATAAAAAGTACTATAAGGTCCATTTATTTTACTTCATGGTTCAAAAAAATTAAAAATTTTTGTTGAGCAGTGTAATTAGAGTTTTACACCTGTCAAGCTCCTGGTAACTAATTTTTCTAGTTTAGGTGCCACCCACCTTGCAGCTAAGTCCATCAGTTTTGTTTCATCAACCTCTGTGCCTCAGGCTTTCTCTTTAATCTCCCTTTTTATCATGAAGCACTGATCCTGTATGCTCTCCACTTTCTGAAATTATCATGTACTGGACCACAAATTTTGCTGATTGTTTGTGTCTAGCAGTACATATTATCTAAACAACAGCTTAACTTGGTGCCCTGGTCACTTCAGTTTCAGTGTCACCAGGTTCCTGTCCCACTGCATAAGTCAACATTCTCCGAGTCTGTTGCTCATCCCCCAAAATTGCACGTCCATGCCCACAATTTTCACAAAAATCATTACTCAGTGTTATGAGCATTTCCTTTTGTTCACCAAGTTCTAGGACATGTAGAATGGCTTCCTTTGACCTCTCCTGCTCTTTTGTCATTTTACCATCCTTCCCCTGGTTACATGCCTTATCAACCTCCTCAACTGATGCCAGTCTGTGTTCATGATCATTTTATGACACCACTCATGATATTTATATGGAGTTTTAGTTATTACTTTCATCCCTGATTGCATTAATCTTTGATCCTATTGTTTTCTTATTCCAACAAACAACTCCAAACTTTTGTTCTCTGGTGGAATATGTTTTATCCCTTCCTCTTGCTTCCTTTTTGAGGATCTTGTCACAGTTGCCTGGTCATATCTAAATCCCTTATCTAACTTATTTCTGATCAATATTAGTTTGAAAAGAAGAGTAAAATTAAGAACTTTAGTGTATAATAAACAGGTGTAACTTGATTGTCTTTAATAGTCTGCTATCTGGACTAACTTTACCAAATACCCTACTTACAGTAATTAGTCTCTTAATTTCTTGGGTCAGGCATTTTAAAGGTCTCAGACTGCTCCCCCATGATAGTAAGGATAACTGATATAGTTAGTTAGCACACAAAAGGTTTTGTCCAGGGAATATTTTTGAATAAACTGTTGCCATTGTTGCCATAAGGTTGTATATATTGTACCATCTAAATATTTACTCCAGTGACACTTTTATACACCATTTCTTAATACCTTTGCTCATTGATCCCAGGTCAGCCACTCACAATGTGTTACTTGTATATCCTTTAAGTGCTCAGTGTTTGAAAACTTTTGCTGTGCTGAGAGTGGAAACAGCTTGGCATTCATTTTTGAAAACTTCTGTCTTCCCATTTCCTCTGTTTTTGAAAACATTAGAAATTGCAGTCAGATGTAATATCCAGTATTTATATCATTGAGGAGCTCCTTCACACTCCACTTTCCCCAGAAAGGTCTGCTGGATTGATGACTCCAAATTTTGGGTAAGCTTCACTAAATCCAGGGAATATGTACATATGCAGCCTTGAGCTGTCCCTGGATGTTGTGTCAGACCATGGTTTATATTCAGATGTCTTGTGCATTCACACAAATTTTTTCACTATTGGAAGATAATGGACAGATCATCATCTCCCAACTGCAAATGCAAGCCAGTGACATTAACCCTAACCAAATAGCTGATAGGAGATAGATCAATGATGTCATCCCAGTGGCAGTTGCTGATTGGCTAAGTGTGGACCCATTGAATGATCAGTGGCTGCAGATACATTTAGATCATTCATAAAGGGTGATGGAAGGCTGATAACTCCTTGTTGAAACATGAGGGCTGGCTGAGTCCTAACCTGTATATTCCCAGGGAATATCTTATGCTTGCAGGACACTGCCTCAGAGAGAAAGGGTTTTCCAGTTTTCAGAACCTACATAATTCTTTATCATTGTTATTGTTAGTATTACTAACCCTAGGGTCTTTTTATAGGATATATAGTCAAAGCATGGGGTGCCTGCTGAGAAAGCTGTTTTACTCTGTGTGATTTTAGGAACTTTGCTTCAATTCTTAATATTGTAGTTACCAGAGATATGATTTTCCCCAAATTCTTGCCTGATATTGCTCTTTTGTACCCCGTACTGATATCAACTTAAGTTGCACAGACAATCTCCTTCTTACTTAGTAACACTGCAGTCGACTTTAAGTGTCCCTCTAATTATAGTTTTAATAGAGTATTGTTGGGCACAGCTGTTTGTTGCTAACTTCCTCATTCATGCTGCACTCTTAAACATATGAGTTTGTTTATTGGCATTCTATGTTAAGTTAATGGTTTGTTTTGAATTGACGATGCCGAAACTGTGTAATTATGTTATCAATTTTTTCCAGTTACAATGTTGACGAGCGATATGAGAAGTTTGTTGAACAGTGCAACCAGGTAAAAAATCGTTACATCAGGAAAGAGAGTGCATCTACCTGTACAGTGTTTCAGGACAGGGAGATGGCATATGTCACAGTTTCCACACATAAACCAGTCAGGTAACAAAAAAAAAAAATGAAAGTATTGATAATTTGTAAATTTCTATCCTCCTTGTACTGCAATTTCTAAAAGTTAGAACTGAAGGAGCTTCATGAAGAGGGTTCATCCTCTTTAAAGGCTTAGGCTGAATGTGCATAGATGAAACTAGGTTGAGAAGAAAGGAGAGATATGTAGGTTGAGTGGTGGCTTTTTGCTGAAGGAATAATGGGTATGTGTTAAAGACTTTAAGGAAGTGAGTCTCAGACTGATGTGGGTAGAAATAAAAGTGGATTATGAGATGCAGGTGATAGTGCTGATGCACCTGGTCTAGAGAGGAGTGGGGGAAGAGAGGCAAGCATTTTGAGAGGAGCTGAGTGGGTGCATCAGCAGTTTTAGTGTGAGGGGGACCAAGTATTAGTGATGGGTGATTTCAATGCAAGAGTGGGTGATGTGGCAGTTTAGGGTATAACTGGGGGGGCATGGGATACCTAGTGTTGTGAATGAAAATGGTGAACAGCTTGTGTGGATCACATGTCTCCTTTGAAGAATTTGTGTGAGAGAAACTTAGAGAAAACATATGATAGCATTTATAGAGATGCTTTGTGGAAAGGATTACAAATGTATGGTATGGAAGGAAAGTCATGCAAAACAGTAAGGAGTGTTTATCAAGATATGAAGGCGTGTGTGCGAGTAGGAAGAGAGTGGGATGAGTAGCTTCAGGTGTAAGGGTGCCTGTAGCAGGAGTATTTGAGGTTGCTAAGGTAATTTAATCTGTTTATGGATTAGATAGTGAGGGTGGTAAGTACAATTATCTAAGAAAGATAGGCAAGTCTTTAGTATTTGGGATGGGAGTGGGGAGGGTTAGTCAATTACTGTTTCCTGATAACACAGCTTTGGTGGCAGATTCTAGTAAGAAACTGCAGAGCTGGATTCTGAGTTTAGGAGAGTGTGTGAAAAGAGAAAGTTGGTTGGAGTGCGAGTATGAGTTTGAATGGAGAGAACCTAGAGGAGGTGAAGTGTTATAGATACATGGGTTTAAAAAGATAACAAGGCCAATAACACAGCTCTGGTGGTAGAGCAAAAGCTGCTTTCTGAGTATAGGAGAGTGTGTGAAGGAGAAAGTTGGTTGGAGTGCAACTCTGAGTATGAATGGAGAGAACCTAGAGGAAGTGGAGTATTTAAGATGCCTGCGATTAAAAATGGCCATTGATAGAACTATGGGAGCTCAAGTAACCTTTAGGGTGGGTGAGGAGGCTAAGGTCTTAGGCACATTAAGGAGTGTCTAGAAAGGGAGCTCACTGTATGTCAGGGTAAAGATGGATATGTTTGATGGTATAGTAATTCCAGTGGTGTTGTAAGGCTGCAAGGTGTGGGCCCTAGGTGAAAAAGTATGGAAGAGGTTGAATGTGTGGGAAATTATTTGTTTAAAGACAATATGTGGTGTGGGGAGGGTTGACTGAATAAGAAATGATATGGTCAGAAAAAGATGTGGAAGTAGGAAGAGTATAAATGAGGGAGCTGAAGAGGGAGTGCTTAAGTACTTTGGACATATGGAAAGGATGAATGAAGGGAATTTGACAAAGAGGTTATACATGTTGGAAGTGTAGGGAATAAGAAGGGGAAAACCTAGGAGGTGCTGGAGGGATGGAGTGAAAGAAATCTTTGAGGTTTCAGAGCCTGAACATGTAGGAGGATGGTGTAAAGCATGCACAGGATAGAGTGAATTAGGGTGATGTGTTGTACAGGGGGAGTAAAGTTGTCAGTGGACTGAAACAGGTCACATAAAGCAGTCATGAGAATCCACAGAAAGGTTTATGGGGCTTGACTGTAGATGGGGCTATGATTTTGGTGTGAGGAAATGAATGGTAGTGAATGAGGTCATTTTCTTATGTATCTGCAAGGGAAATAGTGATCAAGTATGAAAAAAATCTTTCCAGTGTCAGATCATCCTGTGAGCCTTGAGAAAATCTTCAGTATTCCCACTGGCTAGAAACCTCTAATCCTTTGCCCTCTGACAAGGTAAATACCTCTCACCCCATGCTAACCAATGCTTATAGCATGCTGGTTCAACCTGGGTCTACCTTCTTACCAGCCAGCAGCCTCTACACCATGATGGTATCATCATTTCATTGGCTGTCATTTTGCTACAAATTTGCCACATGATTTTAAGGATCCCAGGACTTTGTGTAAAACTCCAGCTTTCATTTTTATTTTAGTTTCTTCCACCCTACCATTGATGGGTATCTTTTTCTGTTTTTTTAGGGTGTGTTGTATTTGTATGTTGAATCATTTTATACAACATACAATTTATTGATATTACATAGTTAAATTTCTGCCTTTTTCTTAGTAGATGGTGACACTCTTCACCCCTCCCCTTTGTACTTCTCTTTGTTTCATGGTTCTAGATTGTTTTTCTGTTCGTTTAGAGGCTTTCAGCATGTTGGCCCCTTACACAAGGAATACACAAAGATAGGGACTGGAACACTGTTGCACCAGAGTGACGACACAGATTCAGACATCAGGATTGTGGCAGTGGGGGCTAGAAATCAGTCTGCAAAGCTTCCATTGCATTGGTTCTGTCTCCTTGACCTCAAATAATGTTTTGATAGAAAAGAGGCTCTTTTATCTCTGTCCTGGAGGAAGAGGGTTTTCTTTTTCATAGAGAATGTTTCCCCAACTCTACCCCACCCTAGTGTCATATTAGATGGGTTGGAAGCATTTGACTTATATAGTTTAGCAGTCCCACTCTTCAACCATTGCCATGCTATGAAGCAGTAGTGGATCAGGGTTGCACCAAAAGCAGAAAATGCAGTTACTCCTTGCAGAGAAGCTTTTCGTATAGAAATGAGTATTGATTTAAAAAAGAGATTTATGTATCTGTGGCACCTTTGATTGATGTACCTTTCTGGGTTGTTCTTTTGTCACTCATGATCATTCCATTTTCCTCTGTACATTGATTATGGAGATTTTGAAACAGGAACCATATCATAAGGATATTAGCTGGACACAGCTGATAGATTAAAGAGTAATAGCTTAGCTTTTTTCAGTACTGTTTGACCTTAGTAGATGTCTGTTCCTCCTAGGATTTTCCCTCTATTCTTGAGCTGCTACTTCATCAGATACTCCATAATACATATAACCTAGAGATCCTAGGGTACTGTGAGGATCTTGCTCAAAAGCTCTTGAATTCTGAGTTGTTGTTTGAGGATATGAGAGACAGATTTTAGCCCTCCTTATTTATTAAAGTTGGTCTGCCCCAGCTACCACAGGAACCCCTCACATAATGACAGTTCACAGAGTGATGTTTTGCATTAGTGACATCCAAGAAATGAGGTAGAAAGTAGTAGAATGACGAGTTTTCACAGTAATTTCGTATTTGTAGAAATTTTATAATTTTTTTAGTGTTGTCTTCAATTGATAATGAAATATATAAGTATTTTGTAAGTTTTTTGATTTATAGTGACTTTGATAATGATATCAAAGCAAAATAACATTAGGTTCTTATTGTATCCCAGCCCCTGACGATCACCAAAGATACCAAGTTTTTGTTATTAATGTGCCATTAAAAGTGAGATCTACCTAACAGAAAAATTGCTGGATTAGGTAATGTAATAGCTAAATACATCAACAGATTTAGATATCACATACTGAAATGAAAACTTACTCTGGAAGACTTAACAAAGTTTTCACTGCTGCCCCCATTTCCACTGCACCACCACCCACTTCAAACCCTCATCACCAGCATTCTCAGCAGGAATCTTTAAATATCATCTGATTTACTAGTGAAGTGGCAGCTGTTGCTGAATCAGAGAGTCAAATTTACATCATGATAGAGTGTGGTATATTGATGGTAAGCTATTTTAGGTATAGTCAATACATAAGAATTAGATTGGGGAAATTTTTGGTTTTGAATGTTACCCTTCCTTGTTACATGAGTTTCAATTATTTGTAGAAATATATTACACTAAAACAACAGATCACTGGAAACATAACTCCATTTTTCTGCAAGGACTCCATGTATACTAGTTATACTAATTGATCTTTTCATTGATAACTGCCCCACCCAAACAAGATTAAGGGCCCTTCATTATTTTTCTGTTACAATACCAGTGAAGTGGTAGCCATTAACACTGGAAAAAAGGTGGTGTAATTGATGCGACCTTGTGCTTTGTAGAATCATAGGTTAAGATCAGTCCTTTTCCCTGAGACATCATTGGGGCATACAAGGATAAAGTTCCTTTGGTAGTCTGCTGATGATAAGGGTGGGAATATTAGGAAGAGGTACATTGTTTCTATCTCGCAGTTTGGATTTTATAATATGCATCAGTTATATTTGGTAGACACATGGTGGAGGAACTCCACCCAGAAGGCTCAATATAAAACAGTTTTGTTTATTATTGCCTCTCTTTCTTTCTTTCTCTTTTTTTCCAGATTACATCATTGGGTCTTATAATCAGCAGATTCAATCCCAGTGTACTTCAAGATCAAAGGAGAAATGTATTCAGTTGAATCATCTCATAAGAGATTGCTCTTTAGGTGGATCTCTTTGCTGCTAAAGCAAATTCCTTTTTGTGATATTATGTCATTCCAGTGTGCAACAAAGAGGCAATAGCAACAGTCACTATGATTCTGGACTGTAAATACTGGAACAAAGTTCATCTTTTTCCCTTATTGAACGAAATATCTTTTTCCTCTAATAAGTCTTCTGGGGAGAGTTTTTGCCTCATTAATTGGTTATCAGAGTATAGAAACTTGTAGTCCCATGGTGGAAGAAACATCTTTGGTGTCAGAGACTTTTTTGCATTTCTTAAAGATACCTCAGATGTTGTTAGATGAACTCAGTCTTGGTTCTGGAGCTCAGCATTTATGCTCTGGATTTTGGAATTCACTTAGAAATTTTTCTTCAGCATTTCTACTGTCTTGAGATAAGACAGTATTTTATAGAAAATTTCCATAATATTTCTCTCCTCAAAGTACATTTCGTGAGGAAACTTTCACTCTTTGCTTGAAGATTCAGATTCTTCAGAGGTTTCAGAAGCTCTCAGTTTATAGTTCTATAGCCCTTTTCTTGTTGAAAATAAGGCTAGTGATACTATGCCTTCTTCAAGAGTGCACAGGAAACATTTTCAGTGGGTTCTGTTGTGAACTTGTCTGTACCCTACTTTATATAAGTTTCTCTCATCACTTTTTGAGGGGACTCTTTGCCTCCCCACTGCAACTTAAGCAGCTGTTGTCCAAAGTCTCACACTTCTTACAGTTACAGGATTTCTGTGGTTATATAGCACCTCACCATCTCTTGAAAACTCTCTTTATGCTAGCTCTTGGTGATGAAGGAAGAGTTACTGAGGTACATACAATATCCAAACATAAGAACCTTCTTAGTTTTGATTACACATCTTGTGTTAAGATAAATTCAAACCCTAGGTTTCTGGCAAAAACAGGAGAGTGAATTTAAAAAAACTTTTTTTGATTTATTCTTGAAAGACTTCAGGAAGAAAACATCATTCCTTACACCCAGTTCAATCTGAGAGAATTTATAGAGAGCACCAAATGTGGTAGAGTGGCGTATGTGTTGGTTTGTCCATGAAACTTAAAATCTCTGTTGACAAAGGATTTCTCTTCTTGGAATATGAAACTACTTTTGTTGGCCCAGCCTGAGCCCATGATGTTAGGAAAGCAGCCTCCACCTTGGCCATTCTGAGGAACCTTTCCTTGGAGGAGATCAACAAAAGAGGTCTTTAGCATTTCTTTGACACATTTGTTAGATGATGCCATATTGTATATGTTAAAGATCAGACTTGTGTTGTGCTAGGGCAGATGTACCCTATTGTACTACAAGAAAACTCTTAAGGTAGCAGTTTTTTGCCTTACTTCATCCTCTTATTTTTCTTAAGTTGTTCTCTAAACCTTCCTCCTCCATGTTATTCTCTCCTGGCTTGTGGGACAATCTAATCATGAAGAGAAATGTAAGTTTTGTAGAATGAAAAACTGCTGCTTTAGTAGGAGACATGTATCCAATGCACAGTTTTTCCGGTTTGCTGTTTGCTGCCCTACCTTCCCCCTTTTCTTTGAAAAACCTTCTCTTACCCAAGTAACCACCATCAGGTTGATATCCATGTTCTTAGAATTATAAGGCAGGTTGGTGTTGATCTGGTAAGCTAGTAAAACAGTAAAATTATTGCCATGTTGCGATTGCTGATTGGTTTTTGGTTGCTCCAAGATGAATCAAGAGTCTTAAGCATTGAACAGATGATTAACTTGGGATGGATGACATTTATCCCACCAGAGGTTTCTAATCATTAGGAAGCCCAGAGATTCTCCCAAGGCTCATAGAATGATACCATGAAAAAGAAACATTTTCAACCTTCTAAACTTTATTTTTTGTGTCATTCGTGCAAAATTTATATGATAATGCTGATAGCTCAAGGGTAATGGTGAAGAATGTTTTGGGGATGGCTGAGGGATAAAGTCAGAGGTCGGTGTGAGGGCAATAACTAAGGAAGGAATAGCACTTCTGCTGAAGGAGGAGTTATTGGAATGTGTGAAAGCATGAAAAAAAAAGTGAGCTCCAGACTGATGTGGTAAAAATGAAACTATTACAAGAAGTGGATGACCATTAGTGCTTATGCACCTGGCCATGAGAAGGATGATGAAGAAAGGTAAGTATTTTGGGAGAAACTGAGTGAGTGTCAGCAGCTTTAGTGTGAGAAGTGCAGTTATTAGAGATGGGTGATTTGAGTGCAAAAGTGAGTAATGTAGCATTCAAGGGTATAATGGGGGGAGAGGGGCATCAGATATTCAGTGATGTGTATGAAAATGGTGAACAGCTTGTTTACCTTTAGTTATGTGCTAAAAAAGGTCAGGTGTTTAGTTTAAAGAAAGGGACATACAAAAGTACATGCAGAGTATGAAAGATGGTAAGTGGGCTTTGCTGGATTATTTACTAATTGATGTATTTGAAAAAGAGACAGTTATGAATATGCTGAGAGGAGCAGCTGATGGGATGTGAGGATGAGGGTTAAGGTTTGTAGAGGCTTTCAAAAAAGAGGAAATATTTAAGTAGGAGCATTAGGTAGAAACATTACATAGATGTAGTCAGTAGGTACATTAGGTTGGAGCCTCTGCAAACACTGCACTACACTTGCCATCTGCCAGTGGCCTGTTAAGGTTGAGGCACTAAAGGCTAAGAGGCAGCACTGGAGTTCTTTAGTTATGCAGACTCTG
>JAUUDW010624959.1:0-11532 GCA_032361385.1 Panulirus guttatus
GGAGGGGCGCGTACACAACACACACGCCCGACAAATATCATTATGGTGACCCGGCTGATCACTAGGGGAAGGCCCAGCTGATCAAAGGACCCGTGAAACTCGATCCAAAGCGGCTGGCTGGCTGGCTCAACGCTTAGACCACGGTCACATCCTAACGTCGGGGTTTTACGCTTGAGATTACCTTCGTAAGTAGAACAAAATAAGCAACTGTAACTCCATCCCTCGTTAGACCAAGAGCAAATGAATGGTCAGCATTCATATACGCAAATGATTCCAAGTTAACTGAAGGTAAAGACACTTTCCGTCAATACTCTAGCATATTAGTTTTCACTCTATAGTTGCCAAGACCCAAACACTATATACCTTACCTAACCTTCATAAAACTATCTTTCATCGTACAGTGATAGCAAAATCACTGCCATGGAACTGCTAAAGAATGATTCTACGCAAGACTAAACTACACGATAAAATATGCTACTGGTCGCTCTATATCTCCGTTCCCTCTTGTGTATACGTGTATACATGTTGATAATTTCAGTATAAGTTGAGGAAAAAAAATCTTGAGTCACGATGAAGTCATCAATAATCACGAACACTTAACTAGAGGACCTTAAAGAACAACGGAGTAGCCTCGTCTCCTCCTCCAAACACGCTACCCTGGAGGCCTCAATGTTTACACCTTCCCCGCCCACATCACCTGACTCCATGACACACACACATCCTCCGCCACTCATCCTCCTCGCCCCCGGACTCTGAACGTCGCGTTATCAAAATTCACAGAGCCTGCCATTAAAATACTGCCAGCTACGAGCATCAGCCTTCGGTTTGGCAACGTAAATCCTCCTCCTCAACCTCAATTTCTCTCTTTTCATTATCCTTCCTTACCCTGAACCTTATTTCCTCCAACATTTACCAATCTTTTTCCTCCTTCTCCTCCTCCTCCGTCTCCATGGGAGGTCAAGTCCCGCTGAGGTGGTAAGACTGCCGCCTCTGCCTCCGCAGCCTTGCTGGGCCAGGAGCTGACGGCCGCCTGTCAGCACGTCAGCTGAACTAGTGCGTGGGTGGTGGTGCCTGTGTGCGTGGGCGGCACGGCACGGTGAGTGGCGCCTACGAAAGACGTGGGCGGTTAGCGGCGGGAAGTGTCTGGGATGCGAGTGGAAACGGCGGGCGGCACTAACAACAACAGTAACCTGGCGCTGTAACTAATATATTGCGCAAACTTTCACCGATGCGTCCAGTCACGCCTCACGGGGCTTGAGGCCGGTCGAGTGTTGGGCCCGTCGTCCGGGCCGGCAGGCCTGGCCCAAGCGGGAAGCCCGCCACTTGGCCGGCGCGCCGCCTGGCCAGCTGAAGAGCTTTGTACATATATCAAGAATTGCTGGTGTTTTTATTTCCAGTTCCATCATCACAATGCGTAAAGATATCATGAGGAACGACGATGTTGACAGCTGGCGGACCACTCCTCCCCAAGCCATGTACACAGTTCGTTCTATCTTTATTCGGGTTCCTCTCTCTCCCTCTCTCTGCTTACGTTCTCCCTGGCTTCCTTTCTCCCTTTCACCTGCTCCACGTGTTCCGCTGAGAGGAAGGAATCTGAATCATCATACAAGGTTAATCTAGCCTGCCCTCGGTGGCCTATCCACTCTGTCCCCTTTCCATCGATATTCCATCTATGAATCCTAACCATCCGATGCAATCCACCTGATCCACCATCTCTAAGGGACAGACGTTCGCAGCACAGCTTTATAAACAACCCCGTACATTGACATGGTAAAAACGGGTGTCTCTGAACATCTCTATCTACCTCCATGGGATAGTTTGGGTTACACTAGGTTAGGTGAGGGGAAGAGGGTGTAACGTTCGTCTCTATGGGGGTAATTAGCTGATGTTCGTCAGTGTACGGATGAGTTTACACGGGTAAATAAGAGGGTGGTTATTTGTCCACGCGGCTGTCGGTGCCCAGCGAACATCAACCCAGCTGTACAAATTAGGAACGCTAATGTGCTTAAGGTTCATTTGCATGTGGCGAATCCCTTGTCGGTACCAATCGTGGTGGGTCAACAGCCCTCTGGGAACTTTTTCGGTTTACGGATAAAAAGATATACTCTACTTTTTGTGTATTGTTGATTTAATCTGCTCCACGGCGACTTAAACGCTCCACGCTGCGTTTCCTGTCCCATTCAAATATGGCTGTTAAAAAGAAAATGTTAAAATATCAGATTTTCATAAATTTCTTTCCAGATTTCGACCAGTCTGTCCGTACGACATTTCTTGATGAGTTCGGCAGCAAGCGCACGGCATCACCCATTCACACACACGGTTTTTGGAAGTAGGCAGCCATTTGGGTGAGAATACACAGGTGAGGTATCACGCATATTACAGAAATGGAAGGCCATGATAGTTACTAGTTAACTAATCATACAAGAGCTCAAGACTAGGGTGAGCTGGATATTTCCACACCTTGGATAAGCATGTGGTTAAGCGTACTAAATTTTAGATAGCCTAGGTGGCAGATATGCAAGATGTTTACAGAGCCAATGGTATGTTTTATACATCATGAGCTTGACCGAATGATGAATACTTACGGTAATGCGGCAGCTGACGTATCACATAGCCTAGCTCCGTGTGTGTGTGTGTGTGTGTGTGTGTGTGTATGAGGTATTAGCGCTGGCTTCAATTAAATGTATCATATTATATACTCGTAAGACAGAGTCAATACGGGATGGATTTAGGGGAGAGCCAGAGAACCCACCCGGGGGCCGGGTGCTGATGACACCCATACAGTGGAATGCGACGCTGGGAAGTGAACAACCCGTCGTTAGTCATTGACAGGCTCGTGATCACGGTGATCGTTTAAGCGTGGAAAAAATGACAGTGGCAGTGATGCCAGAACTTGGAAATGGCAGTGATGTCAGAGCGTGCTGGAAATGACACAGTGGCGAGTGGGTTTGGAAGCTAAGTGTACAGTAAATCTGCATATTTCATTTATCATCACGATTACAAAATGGCTTCAGTTCGTCATTCGGGGAAACAAGTCAGACTCGAGGTCTCTGAAAGACCACGTCGGACCACCTTTAGTTTCACTATCAAGAATTCTCTGACCAGTCCACCGCTTGATAGAATCTGGACCTAGTTTTACCACCACATGTAATCAGAGTGAAATATCTCGATAAGAACATCCACTGCAGGTGAAAAAAAAATTTGAACTCTTGCCACTGCAGATGATACTACCCGATCCGTCACACTGGAGATAAAACAGCGTGGTGCACTGATTGGGTTGACCGAGTAGTATTAACACGCCACGCAAGAGGTGCACTGGATCCATCTTGTGGTCACTTTGACCTATGTGTCTTCTATGCATACTGTCTTCTCTTGGGAGAGACTGCGATCTCCAGGCAGGAAGGCAATAGGGGCGGTGACGTGGGGATATGAGAGTAAGAGAGAGAGAGAGAGAGAGAGAGAGAGAGAGAGAGAGAGAGAGAGAGAGGGAGGGGGGGCGGAGTGTGCACAAAGGGAAAAGCTAATACACTGAAGGGAAGGCAAACGCTGTACACACACACACACATACACTGGAGAAAAGCCAGACAATGTACACACACGGGAGAGAGACGGCAGAAGTGACGAGGAACAAGGTCTCGTTGGCTGGCTCAGAGACCGAGAGGCGATACAGTAACTTCCCGGACTTCACCAGGTGCGGGAGAGATCAGTCTCGCAAGCGGCGGTAATACGAGCAAGAGACCGAGAGACCTTCAAGGCACGAGGGAACGAGTCCTTTAAGAGTCGAGACCCGAAGGAATGTGGTATCCAAATGGAGGTAGTGAGAGGGACGAGGCTCTGAGGGAATAACATGGGAGTGATAAGTGAGAGTGAAGAGGCTGGAGGGAGAGCGGGAGACGTGGCCAGCCAAGCGTATATGAACAAAAACTGACTCACAATCTTACAGGGGAGGAAAGCTTTGCGAGGAAGGCCATGTTTCATAACACTTAAACACTACCTCGCTTGTACACTTATCCTCCTCTTACACTTATCTCACTTTACACTTACTTAACACCTGATTCATCGTACACTAAATCATCCAACACTTAACTAAATATACACATCAACTGACACTTCTCATACTTTACACTAGCTCACTTAACATTCACGTACCTCACTCAACTCACTTTTCTGCCTGTGGCCTTTGACCTGACCCTCAAGGGTTAGGTCAAAGGCCACACAGGCCCACCATAACCGATCGTCGAACAGTCGTGCTTAAGAGTTGTACCGTCGTGCTCAAGGGTCGTACCGTCGTGTTTCAAGAAGGCAACCACTATCCAGAGCCACAGTATTTTGCGTACCGGCAGGCCTCTCTCTCTCTCTCTCTCTCTCTCTCTCTCTCTCTGGGTACCACATAATACCTCGGGCGCTATTGTTATAGGGATCTACCGGCGAAGTCATCAGCGGGTGTACCATCTTCTGCGCGAAAAAAGAGAGAACACCCCCCACTTAACGTATGCACACACGCACGCGTATATACACTTCCTGCGGCTCCTACGGGAAAGGGAAGCTTTGTTAAAGAGCCCCATCACGAACACCATTACCGCTCATCCTCCAACCCAGCTATGAGTAGAGGGAGGAGACAAGCCCCCTTCCAGAATCGACCTTAGGTGTACGCAAAAAGTCAGGCATTATTTCCCGTGTACAAGAGCTGGCGGAGAAGTATCCTTTTTTTTTTTTTGGTGGAGTATCATAAGTGATAAAGGTACCAGGAAGGGAGGAGATGCCAGGTCGTGGATCCCTACGTCAGGAGACAGGGAGGGGGAGAGGACTGGTGGTGGTGGTGGTGAGGTTGTTGACTGCCTCAAACTCGTCCTCTCTCTCTCTCTCTCTCTCTCTCTCTCTCTCTCTCTCTCTCTCTCTCTCTCTCTCTCTCTCAAAAACCTTGTGTGGAGTCTATCAACATGCTCCATGCTCGCTCGCTCCGTGGCTCACTGCCAGCCAGCCCAACACCCACCCACCCAACCACCCTCACCTCCCGCAGGCCAGACTCATGAGCCACACCTTCAAAATGTAACTCAGACGGAACTCTTTACTTACTCTTTAACTCTTATGATTTCCCTGCGGTAGGCGCACCCATGCCTAATGGCAAAATCCCGATAGAGCAAAAGAAAGTTCAGGAGATGGGGCCCCACGAGTGTAGAACTCTCTCCCGCATCGGTACAGTACAAGAGATAATTACAAAATCATAACTAACAGAGCTGCAACGGTTTGGATCATTATAGTTAACAACAACTATAAGAGCTGTATCTCTGTTATTTACTACAGTTAACCACAGGTACAGGTTGAGCTGTAATTGAAAAGCTTTGTTCGACAAGGCACGTACGGATGAAGAGGATGGTGAACATAATACTTCAGTTAACAGCGAAGATATTTTCAGTGACAGAACGACCTTACTGAGTTAGAACTGCTTGTTAGTGCTTACTGGGTATCACTTCAGTAGCCACGGTAGTAACTTAATACCGCCCTGCTTTAACTCAACTGTTTTTTAACTTAATAAATTACTGAATTGCCACGTTGGACTTGAGCAGTTCCTGGTCTTGTAAGTTGCCTCAAAATTCTGTAAAGTCGTAAACTGGTGGTAACTCACTGTGAAGCAGAAGTTGTGTGTGGGTCATGACTGTGGCAGGCAGAGGCTGTGTGGACATGCAGGTTGTTGCTTGCCTGGATCTGCACTCATGTCGCCCACCACATCCTGGGCTGACATGACCCTGTACCGCAGGTTGACCTGAATCACCCCCCCCCTCAAGGCTGACATGACCACACCACACACTAGGTTGACCAGACCCTTCATCCAGAGTTAACCTGACACCCACGACTCTGGCTGTCTCCGAAGCTAACTCTCAGACAAACGTAAAATTGAAACGCGTCTCTCTTCGAAACATCTGTTTGTTTTCTTGATCTCTCATCGCGAAGCTCTGTCTTCCTCATCTCTTTTACGATCATAAACAGACTCGAAAGGACCCCAAAGGTCTGTTGCTGTTTGCTTTCCTTTGTACTCCTCTGTATATCCTCAGAGACGACATCCTCTGCAGGGTTACCCAGATCCCGTTCTACGACAAATCTCCCCTGTGCACTAAGTACACTAAGACTACTTCAAACATCAACAGAAAATGGCAAACAATCCAGCAGAACAAAATAATTCGCGGAATCAAAGATCAAACTCATACTAACGAGTCTGAAGTGAAAACTGAAGGAAATGGACTTTGGAAGTAAACTGAAGTCATCAAACACCTCACGAGAGAAGCATTAAGAAAATATTCAAAATGTGCAAAAGAATGTAGTAAGAGTTGACATTTCTTGCGTCTCTCTCTCTCTCTCTCTCTCTCTCTCTCTCTCTCTCTCTCTCTCTCTCTCTCTCTCTCTCTCATACACACACACACACACGCATGTGAAACGTGCACAAGGACGGGTGTGGTCCCCAAGGTCTCCAGCCCACGAGGAGGAGGAGGGCGAGTGTTGGGGCAGCTGCAGCATCCTTCAAGACCCCCGGCGTCTAGACCAGGATCCTTCGCATCCTACGGCACTGTGTAGGGAGGAACCAAGATGGTGCCACGACCCGCGCCCTTCACCCATCCTTCTGCCTTTTCTCCATCTATACAGACTGCAAATTTACGTTACTGTTACCGTCCTTCAACAGATAACCTCGTTATCCACCATCACGTCTTGTGGTATATAAATATATATGTCTTTAACAGTTACTCTCATGGAATATCCTTCTCCAGGCTTGAGGAAGCACATGACTTCCACCCATCACTCAGGACTTCTCATGTCTTACTCATTACACACAACCACCTAAGAGCCAGCACGCTCCGTCACGCGTGGGTCAACCTTTGCCAGTGATGGCACCCCGAGGACACACACACGCCCGACCTGTGCCAGGATTGGCACCCCAAATCTTGACACCTTTCTCCCATCCCCGCCTGAGCCGCCTATGTCGCTTCCTCTTGTGGAAGGCAACTTCCCACCTCCTGCAGCAGTAGCTAAGGACGGAGGAAGGAGGTCCTGCCCGACAGATACGTAATTCGCTGCTGCTGACGGCGTGGGCGTTTGTGCGACCCCGGCTGGCCCGTCCAGAAGACGCTGGGTCAGCGGTTGACACCACACGCCGGCCATCCTCCAACCACGCCCGACACTGACCTCCACCCACGCCTGGCAATGACCTTCACCCACGCCCGACACAGACCAGCCAATCGTGCGACGTGAACAAGATGAAACACCGCCAAATATCCAGTGATTCCGGGATGACTCAGGTACGCTACTAAGGAGCCGACTGCGTATATCAAGCGAGGGGTCTGGGGGGGTTGCGTGGATGTGCGTCACACACACACACACACACACACACACAGGAGGTCAGACGCATGGCCTCATGCCTTGTTGTAGTTAGCACCCCAGTGCTGCCCCCTCTTGTCTGACGGTGACAACAGCCTGGACAACCTCCTCCGGAGTATACTGAAATTCAGATGCAATTGACTTAAATCATTCACAGCGCTGAGCTAAGCCAACACACTGTGAGTTCTGTCGTACGGCGACTATCTGTATTTTCTATGCGTTTGTCGTCATTCGCTGTTGTCCCTCAAAGTTTACCATAAACGTCCCTGTGGCGATCACAGTCTCGAACGTCTCCGACCCAAAACAATAGAAACGTTTGTCAGTCAGCTGCAGAATGTCGTTTGTCGATCTTATAATCGAGGCGGTCACCACTCTTCCTCACTTTGAGAAATAAGTATAAGTTTTGAGCTCCATCTAGACGTAAAGTATACACAGGGGAGTAAAGTGAAAACTCTGGGGGAATGCAAAAACAGAAGATATCACTATGATGAACAGAAAACGTCCGAATAACTATGCAAAAAGGACACTTCACATCCAGAAGAGAAATGGTCAGTTTTTACTAAATATCTTCCCTTGTGTTGGTTAGTCTTTTTTATGGCTAAATGTTGACGGGCGATCGTGGTGACTATTAATTAATGAGACTAATTAAGACATCCTAGATATCTACAGGTCAAAGACTGAGGCAAGTGAAGTCCGACAGACGCTGGAATCTTGATTTCTTAAGTAAGGGTCTGCCTGAATCAGACACTGGAACTGTCTACCTAATTTCAGTAATGTACAATCTGTCCTCTTTCCACAGCCACGCCTACCATCACTTGATGAGAGACTGGCAGTATATTTTTCACATCAGCTGTGACCCTGATGTGGACACCACTGCCCGCGAACAATGGCTTTGTGTATTACAGAGGAAATTAACCTTTACACTCCCGACTCACTCGAGCTGTCAGGTGTACATGTGAGAATAATTCCGGCAGCCAAGTCCCCAGTCTCGTTCAAGTCCCAGACACGGCAGCACAGAGCTGTAAGTCATTATTCACTTTGCAGGCTTTACGATGGTCTGTTACGACGTTGTCTACAGCAGGACAGTATTCGTATCACACATGATTAATTCCTATCTATGGAGACGGATTAACAAAGCAGAAGGCTACTCCCCACCCACCACTCCCTTCTGCTCCCCCACCGACCTATGAGCAGGAGACACAGCAAGTGATATTAGTAGCAGAATACGGTCCCCATTACCAATGGAGCAGACACGGGGCACTTGAAGAGGCATCGTAAACAAACGACTCACACCCCAGGGCCATGCCAGCTGTCATGCTGCCATGGCATCACTAACTGGCTCGCATGACCGCTGACACCTTCCATTAGCATCGAGATACGCTCCAAGATTATTTACTTTTATCGAGTGGTAAACACATAAATAATATATCATATGTTTAACCTGCAAGACATGGCGGTGTACACGAGAGGTGAATACAAATCAGTTCATTAGCCGTTTGTAACTAGAGATAATTTAGTCTTGTGTACACAACTGACTAGTGAGGCATATTTACGGCATGTATTTTTGTATCACAATTATCTTCACGAGGAAGCTGCTTCCAAGAAGTCCCCCAAGCGACTGTGCCAAACACCTGCACACTTGAGATTACACCTGGCATTGGCCCCCTGGCGGTCGCACCTAACACTAGCCCCCTGGTGGCAGCAACCAAGACACTTGCCCCCTGGCGGATGCAGCTGGCATTAATCCCCCAAGCGGATGCAAGTGCCATAGAACCAAAAGAATGGAGAAACCAGCTCTTTAAAGTTCATACCATACGTAAGAGCAAAAAAGATCATCATCTCTTTTATAACAGGGCGACAAGTACAGTGGAACATGATGGTACGACCCTTGAGCACGACGGTACGACCCCTAGGTATGACAGCCAAGCCAGCGATGTCACTCACCTGTTTCAGGTCAAATGCCAATAGGCCATCATACGCAAGGGGGTCGTACCGTTGTGCTCGAGGGTCGTCCAATAGTCGTGCTCACGGACCTACATGAGGAGAGAAATGCGACGACCACTTGCGACTGCTGACCGTAAAGAACGAAAAATTACACAAAGAACTAACTAACTGGCAGTCTTAAGGATACTGACTGGTATTATCATATCCTGACTGGCAGCTTAATTGGCAGTAACGAGAGAGACATGACAAACATGTGACTGGCCGTAACGAGACAGTCTGACTGGTGGCCTGGGCACTCAAGCCCCTCCAAACACAGAGAGAGACTGCTTAGTATGCCCGGGGCGATCTAACAGCCATTGGACACCTCATTAAAGGATAGGGCGGGAAGGGGGTGGCACTTCATGTATTATTCTGGCATGTGGGACGTGTGCCTGGGTTGGATAGGTGTTAAGAGACAGGTTGTCAAAGGATACAGGTGTCGGATATTGGCGGTGTCGAGAGGAACCATCTTGCATCCCCCGCGTCAGTAGGCCGTAGACAGAAGTCACCTAATCTGCCCGGGGAAGTACTACACTCCTGACTTAGGAGGGCTGAAGTGATGCCCTGAACCATCCTACAACCTTACATGTCTAGGACTCCTAGTCCTATCATCCGTCAATAAAACTAATCTACCGGGCTAGATTCAATACTTCCATCCTACGTACATTATTCATCTACCGTCTTCTGTTTTAAATCCCTGTCTTCACAATCTTTCTCTTGATCCCTCAGTTATCATTAAACATAACAGATACGAGAGATTCCTTCCACATTCACATGTAGCGATTACCTTGCTTCAACCTCTCTTAATGTTCCATTCAATACATGGGCTTCATGGGGACGTTCGCCTCTCAGTGGACCCTGCCACACGGCAAAAAAAATAAAAACCTGTTCCTTACTGCATCGAGAAATATACGTGTATGCAAATATTTCCACCAATAACCACTATTGTATACACAAGCGTGTATATAGTCCCGGCGTGCCATAACAACATTAAAAACAGTAAATAAAGGATTCCCTCTTAAGGCCCGAAGGAAACTACATCAACCATACAACTTTTGCGAAAGGAATCATTTCTCTTTTCGTTGGGTTAGTTACTGGTCTTTCCCTCCCCGGCCCGGCCCTTCCCTGCATCGTAAAATGAAGGCGCTCCTGTAAGGACACGAGAGCCATACACACAAGCAGGACCTGCAGTATATACTAACATCCACCCTCTCCACAATGTCCTTCAAATCCTGAAGCGACCAGAGGAGCCCATCCCTGTCTGCCTGAGCATCAGTACTCTGCCCACACCGCTCAATACACTTATCTCCACGCGAGATTCCTGCGGTAACTCCCGGGCCCATTAGAGAAGTACAGGATGTGAACACCTTGCTTCCAAGAGGCTGTCAGTGTCCATCACCCGGCCATATATGAACCTCAAAGAGCTTTATACACAGCCATTTCCCCGCACATATATCTTTTACGTCCTCCTCCTGATGCATGGTAAAGAACCCGAACAAAGTGGTTGTCCGCCGGTGGATCTCGGACCCCCAAGTCCCCTGCAGCGGGGGCAACCCGCTACTGACTGGGTGTGGTGGGGCACCGTGAGGGTTGCCATGGGGGAAAGTGGTGATTGAGATCCTCTCTTTTTAACGATGCTGGACCAGACACCCTGAGGTAGACCACATCAACATCATTATGACCCATGGCATATAAGGAGTAATTAGTTGGTACCTAAGAACAGGACTATCGATATACTAGTGATGATAGTAATGATACGAGGTCGACTAACTATTTAATAGGATACGAGGCCTACTGACTGGCTACCAGCAATATGAATGCTAAAGACCATTAACAAGAGACAACCAAACAATAGCTTTTAAAATCAGATAGACTAACAAGATGCAAAGAGGGAATATCCAAAAGCCATAGTTAGAAATGAAGTAAAACCTTGTTAGAAAAAAATATGTAAAGGAGCTTTAACAGTATAAAATTAGTGGATGAATGGTATAAACTGAGCAAAGAATTTGTGAATGCTGACAGAATGGAGTACATTGTGTAAAAACTTGTTTGATACTAGAGAGAGTTCAAGAGACGAGGCCCCGCGAGCGTAGACTCCCTCCCCGTAATGTATACATGGGTGATTACACAAACACACTTTATACAAATACGTAAATTACACACACACACACACACACACAC